>JASVEL010002380.1:0-218726 GCA_032618575.1 Nicotiana noctiflora | reverse complement strand
AATAAATCAAGAATTGGAACATTTCGAGAATAAACCTAAGCCAAACTTGAATGACACCGAACCAGTTAATTTGGGAACTGATGAAGAGGTCCGAGAGACCAAGATAAGCATCCACACAGATGAGAAAACACGAGATGCAATAATCCAACTCTTGTTTGAATTTAAAGACGTGTTTGCTTGGTCTTACGACGACATGCCGGGATTAGGAGCTGATCTAGTGGTGCACAAATTACCAATCTACCCTGACTGTCGCCCAGTGCAACAGAAGCAAAGAAAGTTCAAGACTGACATCAGTGATAAAATCAAAGAAGAAATCACTAAGCAGTTGAAAACCAGGGTAATTCGAGTGGTACAATACACCACGTGGTTGGCTAATGTTGTGCCCGTGCCAAAGAAGGACGGAAAAACTCGAGTGTGTGTTGACTACCGAGATTTGAATAAAGCGAGTCCTAAAGATAACTTTCCTTTACCGAACATCCACATCCTTGTTGATAACTGTGCCAAACATGAGATACAGTCGTTTGTGGATTGTTATGCGGGATATCATCAAGTGTTGATGGATGAAGAGGACGCCGAGAAGACTGCTTTTACCACACCTTGGGGGACTTACTGTTACAGAGTCATGCCATTCGGTTTGAAAAACGCGGGAGCAACGTACATGAGAGCTATGACTGCCATTTTCCACGACATGATGCATCAGGAAATAGAGGTGTACGTGGACGATGTGATCATCAAATCCAGAACTCAGGGCGATCATGTGCGAGACTTGAGGAAATTCTTCGAGAGGTTGCGGAAGTACGATTTGAAATTGAATCCAGCCAAATGCGCTTTTGGAGTCCCGTCAGGAAAACTTTTGGGTTTCATAGTCAGCAGGAGAGATATTGAATTAGATCCCACAAAGATAAAATCCATCCGGGATTTACCTCCCCCCAGAACAAAGAAAGATGTAATGAGTCTTCTAGGCCGACTGAACTACATCAGTAGGTTCATCGCTCAATTGACTTCCACATGTGAACCCATATTCAAGTTGTTGAAGAAAGATGCTGCAATCAAATGGACAACTGAATGCCAAGAAGCTTTTGACAAGATCAAAGAATATTTGTCAAACCCTCCAGTCTTAGTCCCGCCAGAGCCAGGGAGACCTCTTTTCTTATATTTAACAGTCTTGGAAAACTCTTTTGGTTGTGTTCTCGGACAACGTGATGCGACGGAGAAGAAAGAGCGGGCGATTTACTACCTGAGCAAGAAATTCACTAGTTATGAGGTCAAGTACACTTTGCTGGAAAGAACGTGTTGTGCTTTAACTTGGGTCGCTCAGAAATTGAGACACCACCTCCAAGCCCATACGTCTCACCTCATTACTCGGTTGGATCCTTTGAAGTATATATTCCAGAAGCCGATGCCCACCGGAAGATTGGCGAAGTGGCAAATCCTGCTCACTGAGTTTGACATAGTCTATGTCACTCGCACGGCAATGAAGGCCCAAGCATTGGAAGACCATTTGGCCGAGAACCCGATCGACGAAGAGTATCAACCATTGAATACCTACTTTCCTGATGAAGAGGTAAATACGACCGAAGTTGTTTCGGAAGACAGTCATGCTTGGAAAATGTTTTTCGATGGGGCGGTAAACGCTAAAGGTGTAGGGATTGGGGCAATTTTGATCTCTCCTGCTGGTCAGCATTACCCGGCCACGGCTAGGCTCCATTTCTTCCGCACGAACAATACGGCTGAGTATGAAGCTTGTATCATGGGCATGAACATGGCAATTGATCAGGGTGTCGAAGATTTGTTGATCATGGGAGATTCAGATCTAATTATCAAACAATCTCAAGGTGAATGGGAAACTCGGGACGTTAAACTCCTCCCTTATCGACAGCACGTGAATATTCTTGGCAAGCGATTTGCATCGATAGAGTTCGGGTATATCCCACGATGTCACAATGAACTAGCTGACGCACTTGCCACTTTAGCTTCAATGCTACCTTATCCGGGCAACGCCCATGTCAATCCCTTGGAAATTCAAATCAGGGAAAGCCACGGTTATTGCAATGCAATCGAAGAGGGACCAAGCGTCAAGCCATGGTACTATGATATCAGGAGATTTTTGAGAACACAAGAATACCCAGAACATGCTACTGGAGATCAAAAGAGGACCATTAGGCGACATGCAGGTGGTTTCTTTTTGAGCGGCGAGGTCATGTATAAAAGAACCCCGGATCTTAACCTTTTAAGGTGTGTTGATGCCGAAGAAGCAGGAAGAATCATGCACGAAGTACATGCAGGAGTATGCGGGCCTCATATGAATGGGTATGTCTTAGCCAAGAAAATCCTTCGAGCAGGTTATTATTGGATGACCATGGAGAAAGATTGTTTCGGTTTTGTCCGAAAATGCCATCAATGTCAGGTACATGGAGATCTGATTCATGCACCTCCAACTGAGCTGCATCCTATGTCAGCGCCATGGCCATTTGTTGCTTGGGGAATGGATGTCATCGGCCCGATTGAGCCAAAAGCTTCGAATGGACACCGATTCATACTAGTGGCTATCGATTACTTCACAAAATGGGTCGAAGCCGTCACTCTCAAATCAGTCACCAAGAAAGCTGTGGTGGATTTTGTACACTCAAATCTTATCTGTCGTTTTGGTATACCCGCAACTATCATCACGGACAATGCTGCGAATTTGAACAGTCATTTGATGGAAGAAATATGCGAGCAATTCAAAATAATGCATAGGAACTCCACCCCTTATCGGCCCAAAGCCAATGGTGCCGTGGAAGCAGCGAACAAAAACATTAAGAAGATTTTGAGAAAGACAATCCAAAGCTCTAGACAATGGCATGAACAATTACCGTTCGCCTTACTGGGATACCGTACTACAGTACGCACATCGGTAGGAGCAACTCCATACCTGCTAGTCTATGGGACCGAGGCCGTGATACCGGCAGAGGTAGAAATTCCTTCACTTCGTACGATTGTTGAAGCGGAGATTGAAGATAGCGAGTGGGTTAAGACTCGTTTGGAGCAATTAACTTTGATCGATGAAAAGCGAATGGCTGCAGTCTGTCATGGACAACTGTACCAACAAAGAATGGCTCGTGCTTACAACAAGAAAGTACGACCAAGAAATTTCGAAGTAGGTCAGTTGGTTTTAAGACGCATTCTTCCACATCACGAGGAAGCGAAAGGAAAATTCGCCCCTAATTGGAAAGGACCATACATCATCAGAAAAATACTGCCGAGAGGAGCGTTATACTTGGGAGACATGGAAGGAAAAGATCCTGAAACAGCTGTGAATGCAGATGCTGTGAAAAGGTATTATGTCTGAATTTGCTTCAATGATGTCCTTACAAGTCGAAATGATTGAAGGCTTTTATTCCCACTACCCAAACACTACCAACCCTTTTGTGAACCCTTTGAGCCGGTTACCTTTCTTTGGCTACCCTCTTTGGAATCCAAAAAAAAAAAAAAAAAAAAAAAAAAAACCAAACAAAACAAAACAAAACAAAAACAAAGTTCCTGAACTACGTTCTGACTTGATTCCGAAAGGATACGTAGGCAACCTCTCCCTGAGGTTCAGTCACACCAAACCAAAAATCCCAGTTTCCCCAAAAAATGAAACTGGGGCAGATGATATTGTTGATTCGGTTTAAGATCCGTCAAGATGATTCCAAAGTTGTAATTTTGTCCACAATTCTTGTTACCCAAACCGAGTACAAGTCCTTCAAGATCGATTGGAAGCTGTGAAAACATCATTGTTGCGGTCCGAAGTTCCTGGAATGAAAAGAAATAAAATGAGAGAGTCTTATTGGTGAAAACCTTCGGGCACCATAAGACGATGGAAGTAGAGAAATACAAAATGAGAGAGCCTGTTGGTAAAAACTCGCAAAGAGTGCTATCTGGCGATGGTAAGAAGAGAAATGAGAGAGGTCGATTGGCGAAAACCCGCAAAAGGGCGCTATCAACCGAAAAAGTTTGTTTCACCACAAGAGGTCCTGGCACGGCTCCTTAGCTCGGAAATATAGACCCGTTTTGGTTCATAAGAAAATGGGAGTTTTGTGACGATCAAGCATCTAGTCCGAGGAGCATGTCATGTTGGTTAAAGTCAGCATATACCTCAGATAAGTCCTTCTTTTCTCCCTCGAAAGGGACTCCTCTATCTTTGATACGGTTTTCCATTCTTTGATTCATTCTTCTTCTTTGAATCCCTTTCGGTTTAATTTTAATTCTGAAACTATTACAAAGGAAGGTGACGGGACCGGTTTTACAGGACTCCGCCTGGTAAAGAAGAAAAGAAAAATAGCCTCAGTGGTGTATTGTTACAATCCACGATTGGATCGTAATGATCGATTGTTTCCAAAGAAAAGGAGTTTAGAAAGGAAACGGAAATCAAAGGCTAAGGTCTTAGAAGAGACGGAATAAGGCAGAAAGATAGAACCCACACGGAAAATTCTCATGGAATTCCGGGAATGAACCCGGTCAGTTTGAAATGAAGTCACCCCAAAGACAATTGGTAGCAAACTTCTCAATGGAAATGGGGAAACGATCAAGCAATGAAGATAATCAAGGCCGCAAAGTCAACCATTTTTTTTCTCAACTGATAAAATGTTCTTTGTTGAAAGCAGGTCTGTTTAATTGTGCAAGAAGAAGGTACAACTCAAAGAAGTGAAATACGCAAGCTTTGAAATGGCTTTGGAACAAGGAAAACACATAAAAGGGTAAGTTTCTTTTTAGAGATTTATCTTATGCATTTGTTGATGGTTAAAAAGAAAGCCTAAAAGAAGGCCCAAAAGAAGAATAAAAGAAAAGAAAATGAAAACTCCGAAAAAAAGAATCAAATCATATCAGTCCAATATCTGTTTGGACCCCGGTCAGAAAAACCGTTTGAATTCCGGCCAGAAAGCCGTGAAACTTTTATCCCCGGTCAGAAAACCGAGGATCTCCCAGTCAGAAACTGCGGAGCCATTTACTTTTACCCCGGCCAAAAAACCGAGGGTCTTGCGGCCAAAAAACCGCTCTACATTGTTTGAATTCCGGCCAGAAAGCCATGAAACTCTTCTTCAAAATCCCGGCCAGAAAGCCGTGGAACGTTTAGTTGTGAAATTGTGATTTTCTTACCCAATACCAAAGAGTCTTTTTAATCGCTTTCTGTGTCACAACTAACTCACGAAATTTTTCTAGCAAAACTGGGGCAGAAAAATTTCGTTCGTTTGTTTGTTTTGTTGTCTAAATAGGTTTAACCTCGGGACGCGAGGATCGAGATAACCTACGAGTGGAACATCAATCCAGAGTGAAGAAAAGAAGAAAAGAACCAAAAGGAAAGATTTCAAACGTTGGAAATATCTGTTTGGACCACGGTCAGAAAAACCGAGGGTCTTTCCGGCCAGAAAGCCGTGAAACTTTTCTTCCCGGTCAGAAAACCGAGGATCTCCCAGTCAGAAAACTGCGGAGCCATTTACTTTTACCCCGGCCAAAAAACCGAGGATCCGACGGCCAAAAAACCGTTAGATATTGTTTGAATTCCGGCCGGAAAGCCGCGAAACTTTTATCCCCGGTCAGAAAACCGAGGATCTCCCAGTCAGAAAACTGCGGAGCCATTTACTTTTACCCCGGCCAAAAAACCGAGGATCTGACGGCCAAAAAACCGTTAGATATTGTTTGAATTCTGGCCAGAAAGCCGTGAAACTTTTATCCCCGGTCAAAAACCGAGGATCTCCCCAGTCAGATAACTGCAGAGCCATTTACTTTTAACCCCGGCCAAAAACCGAGGGTCTAGCGGCCAAAAAACAGTTAGACATTATTTGAATTCCGGCCAGAAAGCCGTGAAGCTCTTCTTCAAAATCCCGGCCCGAAAGCCGTGGAACGTTTATTTGTGAAATTGTGATTTTCTTACCCAATACCAAAGAGTCTTTTTAATCGCTTTCTGTGTCACAACTAACTCACGAAAATTTCCTAGCAAAAACTGGGGCAGAAAAATTTCGTTCGTTTGTTTGTTTTGGTGTCTAAATAGGTTTGACCTCGGGACACGAGGATCGAGATAACCTACAAATGGAACATCAATCCAGAGTGAAGAAAAGAAGAAAAGAACCAAAAGAAAAGAGTTCAAATGTTGGAGTAAACAAAGGCACGGATTGCTCAAAAGATGATTGAAGTAACAAGCTCCGCCGACTCTGTTTCACTCAATGTTACAGAAAATAAACAAGCACATACAGCTTGTTGAGCATCAAGATTCAGATCAAGGTCTACGGCAAATCAACTAAGATTCAAGATCAAGTTTTTCAAGAGAATTATAGATAGGAATCTTGTAACTCATAGTTTGATAGCATAGCTAGTTCAGTTTTAATTTCTTTTTGGTGTAATAAGGAGGTCAGTAAGAGGTAAGCAGCAACAGCAGCAACGACAGCAACAGTAACAACAAAGTGTCAGTCCACGGTAGTCCCAGCTACCAAAACTTCCCGAACTACATTGACCTGATTCCTGTTTAACCCGGGATATGTAGGAGGCCTCCGAAGCAAAGGCTCGGTCAAACTCTTTCAAAATGCTTCCCACGGAGTATTCAAACGGGCAAAAATCGCTCGTATTTGCTCGTTTATCTTTGCACGAAAACTCTTCGTTGGTTTCCGCGTAAAGAGGGGCAGCTGTGAGCACGTGATTTTTGCCTGACATGAATTGCTCCCACAAAATCAAAACAAAAATTGTCTATTTTATGGTGTGTATTTTTTGTGAATTTTCGTGTTATTTTTGGTATTTGTTTGCATTTGTATATACGTGATTATATGTGTTTAAATTAATAAACAATACAAAAATATGTCGTGCTTACATTTCTTATCTAGTTTTGAAATTAGGAATAATTAATTTTATCTTACAAAAAACGAAAATCACAAAAATAATTCATCTTTTACGTTTTTCGGCATTTAAATGCCTAATTGTGTGATTTATATTTAATTGATGTTTAAATTGAGTGTGTTAATTGTTAATATAACTTAATTAGTATTTCTTATAATTTAATTGATTTTGTAGTGTAATTAGAAATTTTTGTTTTAATTAGAAAATTAGATTAAAGAGATAAGAAAAACAAAATCAAACAAAAGAGGAGGAAATCGGAACTGGGCCACACAATCAAAACCAAGACCAGGCCCAATACAATTATACCCTCAACCCAGCCCAATCCCATCCACGCCCGGACCGACCCAGCCCCCAAATTAACTAAACGACCCCGTTTAATTTAGTCCATGTGATCTCAACCGTTGGATTCATTTGATCCAACGGTTGGGATTAACTCGTTCATTTTTGAACCCAAAACACCCCAAACCCCTGTAACTCCCCATTTCACCCAAAAACACCTCGGCTTCATCTCCTTCAGAATCCAAATAAACCCCAAGAACCCTAACGCCGGCCCCCGCCTCCTCGTCTGAAAAGCCGGCGGCAACGACGCCGGCAACGCCCAAATTAACACCACGAAACCCCCGTCACACCCCGAACCCAAATCTACGAACCCTTTGGCTCGAATCTAGCTGCATCTTCTCGAATCTTCGATCGAAGATTCGAGCCAAAACCCAATTTACCCCAAATCGCCCCAAATTAACACCACGCCACCCTTAGACCTCCCTCATACCCCCACCAGCCTTAGCCTGGCTCGAATCGCGCCGGAACCAGTCAAGCCCCAAAATGTCGTATGAACCCTAGAAATTAAGTTTGGGTTTCTGTGATTGAATTCAATAGAATTTGAGGTCTAACAGACCTTAATCTAGGTGTTCTCAACCGAGAACACCCCGATTAAGTTCCGTTTGGCCCCAAAAGCTCAAGCCCGTTGGTTTCTCTGCCAATTTTCTCTCTTATTGAGGTATTCCTTTTCCTCTCCTGTTCTTGTTTGATTATATTCGTAGGTTTTATTTTAGTTATTTTGTTGTTTTTATTTGTGTTTGATTTTTCTCGAATATTTCCAAATTTTTCTGTTTTTCTTCATCTACTTGGGACCTTTTATTTGGTCGATCTGTTTACTTTCTGATTCGTTGTTGTAAATGTGGCGTTATAAGATACGAATTCGATTCGTTTAAATTCGTCGAATAGCTAATTCTGCATTTTGAACTATTCTGGCCGAAATGTTCTTGGATTATTTGTTCGTCGACTATTGTTTGTCGATTATGCGCGTTGTAATCGACTATACGAATGTCGTCGATTAGATTCGTAGGTTCGTTTGTTAGAACATTTTGGCACAAGTTTGGCATTGGTTCATCTGATCCGAGTTCACTGCTTAAGTTGAATTAGGCTGTTTGTTTGATTTTCGTTTGTTGAATTAGAATGAATTGGGTATAGCTGTTTAACTTTAGTTTAGAAATCTGAAAACCATACTCAGGGGTTCAAATGTGTTGCACATGGGAAGGGTTAGTTTTACAGCAACATATGCACTGCATATTAGTTTTAAATAGAAAGAAAAGGGTCGGTGATGCAGAACACCCTGTTTAATGCCTTTTGTATAAGTCAGAGAGAACATGGGAAGTATTTGAAAAGGCTTAAAAGGTTAGGTATAGTCTAATTGACAAAGGATAGGGGTTGTTGTTTGGTTTGAGTGTTTGATCAGGCTGTAAAAGGTAGAGTTCACATGGGGAGTCAATTAAACAAATCATGCTTGCCCATACACCTTAGATTAACAAACATGAAGAATGTTTCAAGACAAGTCTTTAAATAGACATTGAGACTAACTGGAAGAGGGGAGAGCAGCAGTTTTTCTTTAGAAACACACACACACAAAACTCACTGGAAATCAGAGAGAGTTGAGAGAGAAAAATACAAGAGAGATCCATAGAAAAGAAACAACTGAAATTGAACAAAAGTTCACTGTTCCATTGGTTTTCTCATCTCTGTTATCTGTGATTCACTTGGGGCTAAAGTGGTTTAATTTTCAAAACCGATCTTGAATTGAATTCGTGTTAATACTGGGCTAATTCCACTGCTGTTGTCTCGCTCTATTGCTGCTGACTCAACTCTTTTTCCTCCTGTTGTAATTCAATCTCCAGGTACATATCCTTCACCTAAGCAATTTGGAAATGTGAGGCAAATGTACGAACTCCTTTTGGAATCAAGTGATGAACTAATACTACTTGTTTTTCTTACCTGAAATTGTTCTAGTCATTGTTAGCATTGATCTGTTAGCTATAGCATTCAGTTTGAATTAGTGTTTGTTGATATATGTAGAACTATTTGTATAATCGGGACTATGGGAGCTATTTATCATTCGTTAACATGATACAGTGTCATTTAGTGGTAGTTTGACGTCGGATGTTAATGAATATGATGAATTTGGGAAACTAATCATGGGTCCTTCTTCATGGTTTGCAACTGCGCATTTGAACTGTGTAGACAATTAGCACAAGCTAATAATAGACGGAATTGATTTAGATTTTTTCTAAGTTTATTGATAGGAAATTGAGTTTAAACATGTGTTGTAGGTTTATTAGCATAAACTTGGCACCTTCTGACTTTGATATCATTTAGGTAGTTGTAATGAGTTGCGTATTCAATTTTTGCCGGATTTGAATTAATTAGGTACCTGATCATATGATAATTAATTGCAGTAACTGATTTCGAAATGCATATAATTTTTAGTAGATTAATTAATTGATATGTTGGAATTAATTTGGAAGTAATCAGCATTTCCTCGTCAGAGGCATAAACCTCAAGGCTTTGATAAATGGCCCAAATGTCGGTATGCATGGGCCTGGCCCATTTCTGATCGTTTGGTACTAACTCAGTAGGAGTTTTGAGATTGCAAAAAACGTAACTCTTACATTTATGCTTAGTAATCTATTGTACATGTCAATAAAAATTATTTCTCTTTTAAATATAACGGATCAATAAAGAAACGTAGTTATTTTAAATCAGCCTTAAAAAATAAAATATGAGACAAGCCTCACCCAATTAATCCTAACTCTTTAAAATCAAGGTGTGCCATTAGTTGAATTCTTATGTTTCTCACGTTGAAAGTGCATAGTGGTTTTCGGCGCGTTATTTTAAAAATTAATTTTTCTAAACTCGGGTGCATATTTATGTGATTTAAATTCATATCTCAACGATGTTAAAATATGTCAAAATCACGGGCATAATTTATGTGACGTGATTCGAGATGTGTTTTAATAACGTTGCGATCATTCTTAAAATTAGACAAAAGCGGTCAATAGGTTTAAATTGCATTATGATGTGAACATGTATTAAAATGAGATAATCTTTAGCCATTTATAATAATTGAAGCGACCGTGCTAGAACCACGGGATCCGGGGTGCCTAACACCTTCCCTCGGTTCAACAGAATTCCTTACTTAGAATTTTGGTTCGCAGACTTCATTTGGAAAGTCGAAATTTCCTCGATTCGGGACTTAAATAAATTGGTGACTTGGGACACCTTAATTTATTCCAAGTGGCGACTATGAAATAAATAGAATAATCTCGTTTCGAATATTGTCACTTAAATTGGAAAAACTCCCTAGCGCATCTACCCTCCGGGGTAGGGGGCGCGCCAAAAGGAGGGATCATCATGCCAATTCCCTTTTCTCGTAATTGCGATGCAAAGCTCGCATTCGCGAACTAGCAATTGCGAGAGCTCTTTCACAATTGCGAAGATCACAGAGCTGAACATACCAGATTTTTCAAAAGTTCAAAAATGCAACCTGTGGCCTATCTCACCCAAGCCCGTGGGACTGCAAATTAAACATACACACAATCTCAGAAATATCCTATAGACTTATCTGTGCGATCAAATCGCCAAAATAACATCAGATTCACCGAATTAAGCCTTAAAATTTATGATTTCTTCCAAATTTTCATAAAACATCAAATTTTCATTTTAAGTCTGTAACACGTCAAACGACGTCCGTTTTCAACCAAACTTTACATAAAGTGCTTAAATCATACATAAGACTTATATCGTGCGCAAGTATCAATATACGGGCCCGATGCCATTGTCTTCCAATCAAATTTTATTTTCATTTTCCTTAGTTATTTCTAGAAAATAATTTCACACAAAAATTTATTTCTCGGGCTTGTGACCTTGGAAGTCGATTACGGGCATACGCCCAAGTCCCATATTTTCTACGGACCATCCGGGACCATCAAATTACGGGTCCGGGTCCATTTGCCCAAAATATTGACCGAAGTCATATTTATTTATCTTTGTATTAAAATTTAGTATTTTTCTCACATAATTCATATTTAAGCTTTTCAGCTACACGTCTGGATTACGCACGCAAATTGAGGCAATTCGAAATAAGATTTTCAAGGCCTCAGAAGCAAAATATGAGTAAGAAAATAAATGATGACCCTTAGAGTAATCAAAGTAACAATACCTCCTCTTACCGTTGGATTGGGAACGATAACCCTTTTATATAATTTTTCCGGTAAAACATAGAACTGTAACCCCGAAAAAAAGTATTATTACATTTTTCTTTTTTCCGTTAAAAATTTCTTTTAAACCAAAGTCATAAGAAAAGACGACCGAATTTCCAAAAGCATGCTATTCACTTTTTTTGGAAGTTTCAAAGTTTATGTACTCGTATCTATAATTTTATTATTTGTTAATTTGCATGTTTCACTGTGAAAGTAAAAGTAGTCAAGCAATAGATACTACTTTACGTCGTTTTCAGTCTAAGAATGTGTTCCAATTAGGGGTGGCAAATTGAATTGTTCTCATCTCTTTGTTTATTGAATCTAAGAGATTGGCTAAAGCTTATCCAATAGAGCAAAGCCAGGTGCTAAGACCATCTTCAACCTTGCTCCCTTTTTTTGTCTTCAAAATGGGGAGTTCCTCATTTTGAGGACAACTTACTCCAATCATTCCCCTATTTTTTCTTCCAAATTTTTTATATCATTCTCTCTCTTCTATATTATAATATTATCTCTCATTACAATTTTATTTTTTTATTTCCATTAAAACTATTTCATCTTTTATTTTACTAATTTATAATTTTCATAATTAAAAAAATTCCATAAAATTTTAAATAATATAATTTGTAAGCAATTATAGATGAACTAATAATTCAAATAAAAGTAAAATCATTGCACTACAAGATTAATTAAATACATATTACATAATGATAAAATTCATTTGAAATACCAGATAAATATTCAACTTCAACCTCTAGTATTTTCCCATATAAATGCAACCGAGGCAAAAAATAAATCTTCGACTGTTCAAAAGGAAAAAATAAGAGTAAAAGAAATAAAAGAAGAAAATAAAATTTTAAAGATAGATGTGGATTCTATTACGATCCGACTCGTCGTGAATTTATGTGACAAGAACAACAATGAATAATGTATAAAAGAAGTCAAGAATATTCACAATCACAATCGCAACAATCCTCAGCCCCATTCAGTCAATACTATAATAATTTTGGTTATCTGGAACGACATAGGTCCCTTCTAAGTTATTATGTTGTTTATCGTAGTTTCAGTTTTTATGTATTGTAATTTAATGTATTTTCAATTGTCATTTATTTCTAAGTTTAATGAATTTTCATTGAATGTCTTTTCAATTTTGACTTTTCAATTTTAGCAACATCTATTATTTTATATTCACACCTTTCAGTTTTAACAACATCTAATAATTATATTTGCACTATTTATTTTTTGAGATAATTATATATTTTTGTACAATTATAACTTATAATAAATTTAACTTATAATTTTACATAAAAATAATAAATGCTCGAAAATTAATTTATCAAAATTATATACCAAAGTTAAGAATAATATTAATATTATAAAAATATTACATAAACATAATTAACTGTATATATATAGATAAAATAAAAGATTAAATAATAAAATAATAGTGGATAGTAATGAGGGAGATGAATAGCGTACCCCCCATATTTGAAGAAACACAATTCATCTCCCATTTTGGAGACAAAAATAAGGAAAGGTTGGAGGACAATTTTTCCTAAAATTACCTCCATTATAAAGAATGGGGGCAAGGTTGGAGATGCCCTAGGTAAATCGATAAGGATGTTAATTGTAATTTGACCAAATTTGTTTGAATAAGGAATTTTATTGTGTTTGACCAAAATCACTTCACTGAGCAAGTAAACCAATTAAAAAACCATTTAAATGGGTGAAAGAGAAGGACAGTAACAAGGTTGACTAGCATGCTTTTGGGAATCTTGCTAGGGTATTTTATTGACTTTGGTTTAAAAGAAATCTTCAATAAAAAGACAATAATACATTTTTTTGTAGTAAAATCTTAAATCTCACCGGAAAATATTGCATAATGGGGTTACCGTTCACTTTCAAAAGGTAAAAAGGGTATCATTTTCCAATATTTAAAAATTAGGCGTAATGGTTTCTTGACCACTTAAACTTATAGGATTTTGAAAGCCGAGGTAGGACTTTAAATTTTTCATTTGAACACTCAAACTTGAGAAAATGAATACTAATAAATACATCCACCAGAGCATGTATATCAATTGCGCTGACATGTAAAACACATTATGCTAAGCTATTTATTACTTGCCATGTGTTATTTGTGGGACCTATTTTTAAATACAAAATGATAAAAAAAAAGTTACAAATACAAAAAGGAAAAAAAAACGCCTGAAACGTACTATCCAACTGCCCCCTTCTTCTTAGTTCACCATTTTACAAAACATGACATCCACCATTATCAAGCAAATTCCCTACAAAAAACTCAAACCAGAAAACAATCATTTTGATGATGAAGAGGATATTGATTTAATACACATAAGAGAAAAAGTAATTGAAAAAATTAGGAAAAACCCTCTTATGTCATTTACAACAAAGAAAAAAATCTGGGATGACCAATTGATTTTTCGGGTTGGACCATTTGTGAGAGCTTTGATAGTAGCAATATACCATCAGTTTGTATTGAGAGCTGGAGATATTAAAGCTTCGGGATCGTTCCGCAGTAATCCGACCAACTAAGCAAAGTAACCCCACCGCCCTCACAAACCAGAGATGAAAAAAATTGAGTTCACGAGATCATATTTATCATGTCTAATTGTTTGATTCTATGTATGAGGAATGTATGAATTATTCTCTTTTTGTTCGTTTGGTACAGTTTAACCTTTAATGTTAGCATTGGATGTGTATTTAAAAAAAAAAGGCCAAAGGAAATAGACCATAACCAAATACGTAGAAAGGGGTGGAGACTAGAAAAAATTATTAAAGGGGAAGATGAAGGAAGAAAAAACAAACAAAAGGGGAGGGGAAGAGAAATTAGGATGAGAAATGAAAAAATTGGGTTGGAGTTTTGCTGGAAAGACGAAGAAGAGGAAAAGTCTTTTTTTTCTTTATCATTTTTTATTTTTATTTTTATTTTATTCTAATTTTAATTTTAATTTTTTAAGTAAAAATTATACTATTCACGCGCCTTGGCAGCATGATTTGCACGCAGTGTAGCTATGTCAGCTGAAGTGCTTCCACATAGGCATGGACAACGGTCAAAAGTATTTATTAGTACTCATTTTTTCTAGTTTGACTGTTCAAATGGAAAAATTTAAAGTTCGTGTATCAGCTTTCAAAAGCCCTGCAAATTTAAATGGACAAGAAGCCATTACGCCTACAAATAAAAAGGGTAAAGTAGTTTTTACTCATAAATACACGTGCATACAATTAATGATGAACCTCATCTATAGCATTTTGAAACTTAAATATGGTGATTAATTTATGCTTTAGTGTACACACAGTTCACATAATTTACTACGGATCCTTCGGGATCGTTAGATCACGGATCCAGGTCTGTTTACCCAAAATGTTGACCGAAGTAAAATTTATTCATTTTAGTTTCAAAATTTAGCATTTTTGTCACAGAATACATATTTAAGCTTTTTGGCTATGCGTCCGCACTGTACACCACTACCAGAAAATGGGCCTATGGGAATAATTTTTGTGGCAACGGTTGTTCAACCGTTGCCATAGAGCACCTATGGTAACGGTTACAACCGTTACAATAGCATTTTGGTGATACCAGCACACTTAAGCTATATAACCGTTGCAATTGTAAAATAACCGTTGCCATCGATTAATCTGGCAACAGCTATATAAATCGTCCCAATAAAAGTAATTACTGGAACACTTTTATTGTAAAATATTCTATTGGAATGGTTATTTTTTCCCTCTTTATTCCCCCGCCCTAATTTTGTTACCCGCCAAAATAAGCCTTACTTATTTTATTTTGAATAATTTTAATAATGAAAATATTATGTGAAAAAGACTGTTTTTGCCCTTTTCCCATTAATATCGATATATCCAATATACTGATACCCCAAATTAAGAACCCTAGCTCAGAGACTTAGCTTCTTCAATCGATTGCAGTGAACCCTCAGAGAGATCGAATGCACTGAACCCTCAGAGACATCTTCTTCAATTGCAAAGCCACTATCTCCAAAAATCTTCTTCTCCCGTTCACTCTAAGAATTATGTTGAATCTTCAACTCTATCGTATTCCTCTCTCTTACTCTCTGAAATTGGGTTAATAGGTTTTTACACATAAGTTTTGCTGATTTAGTGGGTGTGGAAAAAAATTTGGTATCGTGAAGGGGGTGAAAATGTAGCTGATGCAGGTTTTGTTTCTGCATCAGGCAATGATAATCGGAAAGTTTCACGAGAAGATATTGAACTTGTAAGACAGTCTATAAGCACTTACTTTTGCCTAGATTATATATTGGGAATTTGTGCTTGGGTCTTTTAACTTCATGATAACATGTTTATTACAGGTCCAAAACTTGATTGAACGGTGCTTGCAACTGTATATGAATAAGGATGAAGTAGTAAAAACACTTCTTAATCGTGCAAGGATAGATCCTGGATTTACAACTCTAGGTAGGTACATGAAGTTATTGATGAATTTGTTTATGCATTGTGATTTCATCTTTCCTGTTGCTTGACTACGAAAGCTCCTAGTAATGAAAAAAGTAAGATTATGAAATTTCTAAAATGTCCCTCTCTTGAATTGAACAAGGACACATACTGGAGAACACTTGTAATATATGCAAATGAAAAAATAGAACTTATAAAGAAAGCCAAATTAGAAAAGGAGATCAGTCAGAGGAGGAAGAAAGGATCAACATCTTTTCTTGAATAAATTGAGATCAACTAATGCCACGATTGATAGTTATGGGATTAGTCAAGTATGTGTCAAATCTTTTCGCTATCTTTTACAATTTCTTTTTTGGTAAATATATTTATTCAAATATTCCTTTTTAACTTCAACTTCAAATATTCTTTTTCTCAACTTCAATGAAATATTTTTCAAACGCCTGCTTAATAAATGCTTTTCAAGTCGTTTTCTTTCTGTGATGCAGTATTTCAGTAATCAGGTTTTGTCTAAACTAAGATATTCTGCATTATCTAATTTTGGAAGCATCCTACCAAGTTACTTTCTATCTATTTTTTCCACATTGGAGGATTTAGTGGAATGATTATTGCATTGTGAACAATGAGGTAGGTTCACAATCTCAAATTCAATAATTTAGATTCACGTGACTTTAGAAAGATGATAATCATATCCTATTAAAAAGTTTCACTCATTCACGTGAAGGCTAGTATAAGATCTAGATTCACTGAGTCTGAAATTGGTCCCATGTGTAATCCAGATTTGATCCGTAACTAGTAGCCTGATCTGGTGTGAAATTCTTGGAGCAAATGACAGGACTTTCTGGATCCATATTTCAGAGGATACAGCTTCTCAAGAAAGTATTTAGCACTCAGCACAAAACTTTTGGATATACCTGTCTCCCTTTTGCACCTTCTTATTAATTCATGACCACCTGGGTTTTTGAAGATAGACCTGAGAGTCATGAAATTGCTCTGAGTGAAACAAAATAAATATAGGGCATCCACCTAGATGGCAGGGTAAAGATAGTTTGCAATTATAGCGCACACCTTATTTATCATGGTCGAATAGCAAAGCATAACTGCTGATGGTATGGATGAAGTAAACTTTACAGCCTTATTTCTTCAGCTAAATTATGTGATTCTGGATTTCTAGCTCCTTTGGGTGCTTTAGTGTCCACCTTTTCCCCCACAATTCCTAAAATGCAGCTTTGGTTATTAAAATTTATAATTTCTTGTTTCATGGTTGAAAAAGCTGCCAATGCCTACTTGTAGGTGGTCACTTGAACCTCTTTATAGATGGCCTTTATTGTTCTTTAGATGCCTTAGAACTCTTCACATATTTTCTCCATTTTGATCCTTATTTTTTATCAATTGTGTAGTAACTAAAAGTTTGTATGCTGAAGCTTCACCCATGTTTTTGCATAATCACCGAATACTTGGATTTGATTTAGATAGGGATGTAATATGTTTAATCTCCTGTTGCTTGACAAGTTAAATGGAATTCTTTACTTTCTAGCAAAGAGAGCCATAAAATTTGTAGCTAATACCATGTGTTCGTGGATCATCTTTCAGTCTGCCCACTTTGTTCTCAGAGTTGTTACATGGCACTGAAAGATGCAGCAGTTTCTCTTTGTGATTTCACTTCATTATAGATGTCTACAATAAACATTATTTTATTATTTCAGGAATAGGCTATGCATTAGCTAAAGAATTTCTCAAAGCGGGTGATAATGTTATCACTTGCTCCAGATCAGGTGATTTTATATCATAACAACAATCTTTTAAGACCATGGACGTTAATGATGTCATTAACCAATAGATTATTGGGTTTCTCATTGTTCATTTCATCTATCTTTTCGTTTCTTTTTCTTATTAGTTGTGAAAAGGTAGTCAATGTAATACTGATATATGCAGAATATATAGTGGGATCATGGTAATAGATGTGCCATTAGTGGTGTACCTTAGTTCGAGAATCATGACGATATAGGAGTTTGGGATAGATCTAAGGTGGAGACTTGTCCCCAAATGCAAGCCTGAGAGATTCAACTAACTCTGCAACTGGGAACATTGTCTTAGATGTCTGGGAATCTTTCGCTTGTTATACCGAACTAAAGTATAGTCTTTGCCAAGTTCTCCTTTAAAAAGATGTCAGACCCTATCGTAACTTGGACCCCAGAAATATTTGATATTTCTCAAAAAACTAAAAGCCATCTTTGAATCTTGAAACTGAATATAAATGTTATTCTTTAGCAAGTTCTGGAGGATTAATTATAAATAATGAATGAACTTGTGTTTACCTATCAAAAGTCAAAAAATAAAAATGAAAGGAGTACAACTCTGTTAATGCAGCTTCACTTTCCAAAGTTAGAGCAACTAGGGTCTGAGAAGGTCTGATGACCAATATTGATTCTTCTTATTGAATAGAAAGAAATCCAGACCTTCGAGCCAATGAAGATTGAAGACCGAGAAAATTTTATAGCCAATATCATTCCAAGCTCCATGTTAGAATTTGGACATTACAATTAAGTAAGAAGTGATGAGACTCCCGTGCGCCGAGGGTCGATTGGAAACAACCTCTCTGCCCTCTTGGGTAGAGGTAAGACCTGTCTACATATTACCCTCCCTAGACCCCACTCTGTGGGAATATAATGGGTTGTTGTTGTTGTTGTTTACGCATTGTGATTGTGGTTGCTTGCTTTATATATACTATCTGCTGTTTCACGTGTATTTTGACCAAGTATTTTCTGGTCTCTGACTATGGATATTTGTTTTTGGATAAGGACTATGGTTATTTTCAGTTTCCAATTTTTGAATCTTTTTCATATTGTATCCAGTTTGGCAAAAATTAGAAGAAAATGCAGATTTCTTTCGGGCCTACTACATTAGGCTTAAACTGAAGAAACAAATCATCTTGTTCAATCATTTGCTTGAGCATCAGTATCATCTAATGAAATATTCAGTGCCTCCAAAGGTTCAATTGGCTCTGATGCAGAACGGGATTAACACCATGCCAGGTAAATTTATTTGTCGTATGAAGGCGAGAGTTATTGCATTATTCTGCTTTCAGATTAGATTTTAAAATTTGAGATTGTCCAATTATTGATTACTAAGTCTTGTCTAGGTCCGTCTGTCCAATCATTTCATTTTGTGAACAAGTTGGAATGGCTGGTCTAGCTGAAGCTATGGCTTATTCAATTTTTGCAAGCTTCAAACCGTGCTAATTTTTATCAGCAAAGAAGATTAAATATTTTGGCGGATGAATCAGTATCTTGTAGGAACTTGAAAATAATTTTCAACTGTATACAACATAGGGTTTTACAAAGTGTGTAGTTCATCTTGCCGTCTGCACTTCCTTTCATCCGCTTCCTTTCTTCCTCAATATTAAGTAACATGGCCTTTCAAATTGTGGTTAAGTTACTTGAATAGAGCATCGGGATATTGTTATTTTCAGAACAGGTGAACAGGTCTTTTTTAGCTTTATTATCGCTATATTCATTGCCACTTGTTTCCAGTGCAGTCAACAACTTACCCATGGGATATCCCGTCCTTCAACAGCATCCAGCTCCAGCTGCAGGTCAACCTCATCTTGATCCAATGGGCATGTCCAGCTGCCATGTGGTTAATGGTGTGCCAGCGCCAGGAAACTATCATCCCATGAGGATGAATTCTGGAAACGAGTGAGAATTTTTTCTTATATAGGAATTGGTTTTCCTTGATTCTAAAATTGGAAATTTATTTTGAAATAGCATTGAAGGTTCACATAGGTTAAAAATGAGTGTAGGTTGGTGAAAATAGGTACTTTATCTGAATATGTCGAACCTACTTGTGTGTTGTAGGCTTAGTTTATCCTCTTGAAGAGTAATGACTTTATTTATCCTCTTTGTAGGTGGAGTAAATCAAGAAATCTAAGAAGATGATGAAAGTGAAGAACTAGACCGTACTTGAGATGAAATTTGAATTGCTATAGATGAATGTTCTATAGGAATCTTTTGTTATAAACCTTGTTAAAACTAATTACTCTCTTGAAATGTATTAAACTTGTGCATTCAAGGTAGAACATTTGCTTGATGGATAATTTATATTATTAAAAGTTTCATTTTATGATTTATTTAAATTTTAGTTTTATTATAATTTATTTTATATATATAAATATTTAATTATAATAGGGGTTATATTATTTTTTTCAACTAAACTGTTGCAATAGCTTACCAGAACCGTTGTAATAGGACACAAACTGTTGCGATAGGTCTCCACTGAACACGCACAGAAGGATAACTCTTCGACCTCAACTGTCGAACCTGCCGGTCTAGAATGGCCACCGGTGTCACGCCCCAAATCGGAGAACATGACCGGCGCCTGACCGGGTTGCCCCATCAAGCGGACCTGGGTGCCTTTCATTCCCACGCGTTACCCCTGTGTTGATTTTTTTCTCATTAATCAAATATCTTACTAACCATGAATGATTTCACATTAAACAAATAAAACCATACGAGTGATTCATTAACAAGTTTGCGGTTTTTACAACGCCCGACATAACATAATGTATACATAAGACTGGAGTCCCACAGTTTACATGTCTACCGAGCCTCTAGGATACAAAAAAGGGAATACAATACTTGCCGGTAACAAGGCTCCGTCTATACCTTACAAAACCAAAATGAAATCTAAACAAAAGTGGCATGAACCACACGGGCCCCGAGGAAGAAAGGGGCTCACCAAAACGGGCAGTGGAAGGAGAAGGATACTACCGCCGATGAGCTGAAGTGCCTGCTACTGATCCACCTACAATTCATAACACGAATGTAGCGTCCCCGGCAAAAGGGATGACGATACACTTGAATTGTACTGGTATGTATGGACAAACTTTGTCCCAAGTAAACTCAAGCCATTAAATTACATTAAAACTAATCAAGCCGACCAACCATGTTTTCCACCTTTTACTCATTTCAGATAAGTCTCAACATAAGCACATTCAAGGTCAACAAATAGAACAACAACCAATCAACAACATAAATTGCAAGTAGTCAAACATAGGGGCAATCAGTGCCTCCCCAGGTTGCAAACTCTCCTCTTGTCTCCTTTCACAATTTCACATCATTGATTTTTGTATCAATTTTCAATAGCGATTTCGATCGCTTTCCATCCTTATTGCCCCTGGACCACCCTTATTACCTCGGCCACCCTTATCACCCCAACCCACACCTTATTTCCTCACGTTGCGGCGCGCAACACGACCCCGCCTTACGGTTTAAAACACAACAATTTCAAACAGCAGATAAGGTACTACACACAATTTCAACAAGTTCAAATAAGCAACTTGCACATTGTTTCATGTTCTCAATTATTTTTCAATTCAATATCACAACCATGTTACAATATTTCCACAATTCAAGTGTTTCATCTCTTTCCACAATAAACAAATTCTCAAGCGTTTCGTTTGTTTTACACAAGGTGCCATATAGGCCATCGTAATCATTATTCACAATTCTTTACCCATTTCGACTCTCATTTAACTTTCGGTTCATATTCTATACCACATCACTCATATTTCAACAACAACTTTGAGAATTTCACACAATTTGTCAAATTAACATTAACCAAGCAATTTTCACACATATAGGCGATTTCACAAGAAGCAAAATTAGCCATACATACCTGGTGATGAGTTTTCTTCCGTTAACTTCCTACTTTATGCTTACCCAAGATATCCTACTCTTGCCAACCTTGTTCTTGAAGACTCTTACTTCTACTCACTTCTTTTTACTAGAAATCAAGTTCAATAATCATGCATGAGTCTAAAAATTCTATTTTCAAAAGCTATTATATGCAAACCTCTCTTTACCCAATTTAAAATCGAAAATCAAAGAAAATAGTTAGGGTTTTTACCTTGAAAAGATTGGGGAAGTTGAATCCTTGCCCTAGGATCCCTTGGAATTAAGTGGTTGGAACAATCTTTGAAGATGAAGAACTTCTCTCTAAAACCCCTCTATTCTCTCTCTAATTTTGGTAAGATGATATGAGAAAATGAGGGTGAAAGGTGTTATATTAAAGAAGAGATCGGGTCAAAATGTTACAAAAATATGGACCGAGTCAATTATGCGGTGCACTTTGCGACCGCAGAATCAACATGCGGTCCGCATAGTGACCGCAGAATGGCCTCAAAATTACACAAGTTCTGTTACAGAATGCGACCAATATGCGGTCCGCATCCTTGATCTGCGGTCGCAAAGTGCACCGCGGATTCACTATGCGATCGCATATCGACCGCATTTTCAACATGATTTTTGGGAGGCTTCTGTTAAGCTTTGAGCGAGAATGCGGTCCGCATAACAGGTTTGCGGTCGCATTCTTGACCGCATATTTGACACTTTTCCGGAAAACTTTATTCTCTACATTTTTGACACTTAAATCACTACCAAGGGTCCGAACCGCGGCGAGCTTGCGAGCCGCGAAGAATTCTACGCATTCCTAACACATTATTCGGACCATGACACCACAGCTACTAGGTTTTTTGCACAAAACTTTTACGGGGCCTTACATCCTCCCCCCTTAAGATCATTCGTCCTCGAATGAGGATTTTGAAATAAATGAGTTGGTTTTGAAAGACATGATATGAAACCATCAAAATTTTGACTAACTCTTATATTTTAGAAAAATTTCGACAGAGTTTCCTTTGTATTATGGACATATCCACCTGTCAGAGGGCCCCCGAAACACATTACCAAACAACAATATACAACTACAACACTTTCCACAACTCGTATATACTTTCTTGCCTCAACGAATGCACATAAACTAGTCACTTCAATGAATTCTTACCTTATTTAACCATTTTAACACACCATGTACACTTAACAAACCATTACCAATCTACACTTACTATTAGTTGTTTATTTAACACGTAAATCTTTATAAGGCTTTCATTTATCAAGAACGGTTCAAGTGACCCAAGGTAACAACACATTTAACTCATTACAAAATGAAGAGAGAAATGACTTGGACAAAATGACAGTTACTAGGAGTAGGAGAGTCACCTAATTTCTTCTAGGCTTGATCGAACAAATGGGGGTACTTTTCCTTCATCTCTTTTTCCGCTTCCCACGTGGCCTCCTCAACTTGTTGACTTCGCCACAATACTTTAACAGAGGCAACTTCCTTATTTCTCAACTTACGGACTTGCCAATCAAGAATGGCAACTGGAACTTCTTCATATGACAAATCTTCATTAACCTCTATAGCTTCGACTGGCATGAGGGTGGATGGATCTCCAATCACTTTCTTCAACATGGACACATGGAATACCGGGTGCACTGATGACATCTCCGGAGGCAACTCTAGCCTATAAGCAACTTGACCAATCCTTTGAACGATCCGATATGGCCCGACATACCTAGGACTCAATTTCCCTTTCTTTCCAAATCGCATGACTCCCTTCATAGGAGATACCCTCAAGAACACCCAATCATCGACTTGAAACTCCAAATCCCTTCGGCGAACGTCCGCATAGGATTTTTGACGACTCTGTGCTGTTTTCATTCTTTCCTGAATAACCTTAACCTTTTCCATAGCTTCGTACACCATATCTGGCCCTAGCAATTCCGCTTCACCTACCTCAAACCACCCGATTGGCGACCTACATCTTCTCCCGTACAATGCCTCAAATGGGGCCATCCGAATGCTAGCATGATAGCTATTATTGTAAGCAAATTCTATCAGTGGCAAGTGTTCATCCCAATTACCTTTAAAATCTAAGACACAAGCCCGTAACATATCTTCAAGCGTCTGAATGGTCCGCTCGGCCTGACCGTCGGTCTGCGGATGGAAAGCTGTGCTGAGATTCACCCGAGTTCCCAAACCTTGCTGAAACTTCTTCCAAAAGTTAGCTGTGAACTGAGCCCCGCGATCTGAGATGATAGAAAGTGGAGTGCCATGAAGCCTTACTATCTCCTCGATGTACAATCTTGCATATTGCTCCGCAGTATCAGTGGACTTGACAGGCAGGAAGTGAGCTGATTTGGTGAGTCGATCCACTATCACCCATATTGAGTCAAACTTACGCCGAGTGCGAGGTAACCCTACCACGAAATCCATATTGATCATCTCCCATTTCCACCTTGGTATTTCTATAAGTTGAGTTAATCCACCGGGCCGTTGATGCTCGGCCTTCACTTGTTGACAGTTCGGACATTTAGCTACAAAGCTTGCTACATCCCTTTTCATACCGTTCCACCAATAAATCTCCTTAAGGTCATGATACATTTTCGTGGAACCTGGGTGTACCGAATACTTGGAAATATGAGCCTCTGCCATTACCCTTTCCCGAAGCTCGTCCACATCCGGAACACATAGCCTATCTTGACACCGCAATACACCATCTTCGCCGCTGAGTACAAATGCTGAGGTCTTGTTATTCATGACTGCTTCCTTTACCCGAACCAATGCTGGATCCATCAACTGTTTTTCCTTGATTTCCGCGACCAATGATGATTCTGCTCCATTATGCACCAAAATATCCCCCTCGTCTGACGCCGAGATACGAACCCCCAAACTGGCTAATTGGCAAACCTCTCGAGCCAGGGGTCTCTGATCCACACCCAAATGAGCCAAACTACCCATGGATTTTCGACTAAGAGCGTCGGCTACCACATTTGCCTTTCCCGGATGGTACAATATGTTCATATCATAGTCCTTGAGCAATTCTAACCACCGCCGCTGTCTCAGATTTAGCTCCTTCTGCTTGAACAAATACTGGAGGCTCTTGTGGTCCGAAAACACATCTACATGAACTCCATAAAGATAGTGCCGCCATATTTTCAAAGCAAACACAACAGATGCAAGCTCTAAATCATGTGTCGGGTAATTCTTCTCGTGATTCTTGAGTTTCCTGGAAGCATAAGCAATGAACTTTCCGTGCTGCATCAATACGCACCCCAAACCAACCTTGGAGGCATCACAATAAACCACAAATCCCTCCGTGCCTTCTGGCAAGGCCAATACCGGTGCCGAGGTCAATCTTGACTTCTATTCTTGGAAACTTTTCTCACATGCATCGGACCACTGGAACTTAACTGCCTTCTGCGTCAGTTTTGTCAATGGGGAAGCGAGGGTCGAGAACCCCTCTACAAACCTCCGATAGTACCCTGCTAAACCCAAAAAGCTACGAATCTCTGTCGGGGTCGTGGGTCTAGGCCAATCTTTCACTGCTGCAATCTTCTGAGGATCCACCTGAATTCCCTCACTGGAAATAACATGCCCTAGAAAGGCTACGGACTCCAACCAAAACTCACATTTTGAGAACTTGGCATACAATTGATGCTGAAGAAGGGTCTGCAATGTTTCTCTGAGGTGAATGGCATGATCTTCCCTGCTTCGAGAGTAGATGAGGATATCGTCAATGAATACAATTACAAAGGAATCTAGGAATGGCTTGAAAACACGATTCATAAGGTCCATGAAAGCTGCTGGGGCATTGGTTAGCCCAAAAGACATGACCAAAAACTCGAAGTGACCATAACGAGTCCTGAAGGCGGTCTTAGGAATATCCTGCTCCCTGATTTTTAACTGGTGGTACCCAGACCGTAAATCAATCTTTGAGAAGAACTTCGCTCCCTGCAATTGGTCAAACGGATCATCCACTCGAGGCAAAGGATATTTATTCTTGATGGTGACTTTGTTGAGCTGCCGATAATCAATACACATTCGAAGTGACCCATCCTTCTTTCCTGACAAAAAGAACCGTAGCACCCCACGACGACACACTCGGTCGTATGAACCCTTTCTCTAATAAATCCCTCACTTGCTCCTTTAACTCCCTTAACTCTGCTGGCACCATTCTGTGTGGTGGAATGGATATTGGCTGAGTATCTGGCAATACATCGATCCCAAAATCAATCTCCCTATCTGGCGGAATGCCTGGAAGCTCATCCGGAAACACTTCAGGAAATTCATTCACAATCGGCACGGACTCGAGGGTAGGCACCTCTGAGGTGGTGTCCGTCACCCAGACCAAATGATAGATACACCCCTTCTTAATCATCTTCGAAGCCTTGAGGTAGGAAATAAACCTACCCCTTGGCACTACACCATTTCCTCTCCATTCAATAACCGGCTCGTTAGGGAACTCGAGCCTCATAACTCTCGTTCGACAGTCAAGTTTGGCAAAGCACGAATAGAGCCAATCCATCCTCATAATTACATCAAAATCTACCATCCCAAGCTCAATAAGATCGGCTGTGGTATCACGACCACCCACCGTAACAACACAATTCCTATAGACTCGTGAGGCTGTAATAGAATCACCGATTGGAGTCGACACAGAGAACGGCTCATGAAGCCGTTCGGGTTCTATCCCAAAACTTGAAGCAATGAATGGAGTGACATAAGACAAGGAGGACCCTGGATCAATAAGGGCATAGCAATCAATAGTCTGAACAGACAGGATACCTGTAACAACATCTGGAGAAGCCTCGGTATTTTGGCGGCCACTCAATGCATAGAATCGGCTAGGTCCACCCCTACCCCGAGCTCCACCCCTAGCTGCACCACGCCCTGCTGATGCTGGAGTACGCGCTGATGATGTAGCAGCTAAAGAACCGGATGACTGAGCAGATCCCCTACCTATACCCTGACGGGGTGCATGATAGTCTCGTTGAATGTGACCTCTCACCCCGCACCCGAAGCACACTGGAAGGTCAAGGTGGCAAGTCTCTGTATGAAATCTCCCACACTTGGGGCATGTAGGTCTCCCCTGCTGCTGGGATCTCACCCCAGGACGACCAGACTGACGAGACCTCCTGCTGTCTGAACCGGGTCTCGAGTAACTGCCCTGCTGATGACTGTGCACGGATGGCGGTGCACTCGCGGATGGGTGCCTTTCATTCCCACGCGTTACCCCTGTGTTGATTGTTTCTCATTAACCAAATATCTTACTAACCATGAATGATTTCACATTAAACAAATAAAACCATACGAGTGATTCATTAACAAGTTTGCGGTTTTTACAACGCCCGACATAACATAATGTATACATAATACTGGAGTCCCACAGTTTACATGTCTACAGAGCCTCTAGGATACAAAAAAGGGAATACAATACTTGCCGGTAACAAGGCTCCGGCTATACCTTACAAAACCAAAATGAAATCTAAACAAAAGTGGCATGAACCACACAGGGCCCCGAGGAAGAAAGGGGCTCACCAAAACGGGCAGTGGAAGGAGAAGGATACTACTGCCGATGAGCTGAAGTGCCTGCTATCGATCCACCTACAATCATAACACGAATGTAGCGTCCCCGGCAAAAGGGACGTCAGTACACTTGAATTGTACTGGCATGTATGGACAAACTTTGTCCCAAGTAAACTCAAGCCATTAAATTACATTAAAACTAATCAAGCCAACCAACCATGTTTTCCACCTTTTACTCATTTCAGATAAGCCTCAACATAAGCACATTCAAGGTCAACAAATAGAACAACAACCAATCAACAACATAAATTGCAAGTAGTCAAACATAGGGGCAATCAGTGCCCCCCCAGGTTGCAAACTCTCCTGCTGTCTCCTTTCACAATTTCACATCATTGATTTTTGTATCAATTTTCAATAGCGATTTCGATCGCTTTCCATCCTTATTGCCCCCGACCACCCTTATTACCTCGGCCACCCTTATCACCCCAACCCACACCTTATTTCCTCACGTTGCGGCGCGCAACACGACCCCGCCTTGCAGTTTAAAACACAACAATTTCAAACAGCAGATAAGGTACTACACATAATTTCAACAAGTTCAAATAAGCAACTTGCACATTGTTTCATGTTCTCAATTATTTTTCAATTCAATATCACAACCATGTTACAATATTTCCACAATTCAAGTGTTTCATCTCTTTCCACAATAAACAAATTCTCAAGCGTTTCGTTTGTTTTACACAAGGTGCCATATAGGCCATCGTAATCATTATTCACAATTCTTTACCCATTTCGACTCTCATTTAACTTTCGGTTCATATTCTATACCACATCACTCATATTTCAACAACAACTTTGAGAATTTCACACAATTTGTCAAATTAACATTAACCAAGCAATTTTCACACATATAGGCGATTTCACAAGAATCAAAATTAGCCATACATACCCGGTGATGAGTTTTCTTCCTACTTTATGCTTACCCAAGATATCCTACTCTTGCCAACCTTGTTCTTGAAGACTCTTACTTCTACTCACTTCTTTTTACTAGAAATCAAGTTCAATAATCATGCATGAGTGTAAAAATTCTATTTTCAAAAGCTATTATATGCAAACCTCTCTTTACCCAATTTAAAACTGAAAATCAAAGAAAATAGTTAGGGTTTTTACCTTGAAAAGATTGGGGAAGTTGAATCCTTGCCCTAGAATCCCTTGGAATTAAGTGGTTGGAACAATCTTTGAAGATGAAGAACTTCTCTCTCTAAAACCCCTCTATTCTCTCTCTAATTTTGGTAAGATGATATGAGAAAATGAGGGTGAAAGGTGTTATATTAAAGAAGAGATCGGGTAAAAATATTACAAAAATCTGGGCCGGGGCGAATCTGCGGTGCACTTTGCGACCGCAGAATCAACATGCGGTCCGCATAGTGACCGCAGAATGGCCTCAAAATTACACAAGTTCTGTTACAGAATGCGACCAATATGCGGTCCGCATTCTTGATCCGCGGTCGCAAAGTGCACCGCAGATTCACTATGCGATCGCATATCGACCGCATTTTCAACATGATTTTTGGGAGGCTTCTGTTAAGCTTTGCGGCAAGAATGCGGTCCGCATAACGGGTTTGCGGTCGCATTCTTGACCGCATATTTGACACTTTTCTGGAAAACTTTATTCTCTACATTTTTGAAACTTAAATCACTACCAAGGGTCCGAACCGCGGCGAGCTTGCGAGCCGCGAAGAATTCTACGCATTCCTAACACATTAAACTGGTCGTGCACAAAAATAAAACCGTTGCAATAGGGGAAAAGAAACCGTTGTTATATCCATAAATAACCGTAACAATAGCTTACAAAAGTATTGCATTAAATAATATGGTAACGGTTAAGAACCGTTCTATATACACTATAGTAACGGTTTTATACCATTCCAATTGGAAAATATATCCGTTCCAATAGAGAAAGGGAAAACCGTTGCGATAGCTGCATCTATGACCACGGAGAGTGCAAACCGTTACAAGAACCATTCCCAAAGATCTATTGCCACGCAAGCTGATGGAACGGTCTGTAAACCGTTCCCTTATATGGCAACAGTTAAACAGTCTATGGGAACGGTTTCCAAACTGTTACCGTAGGTCAATTTTTCCGGATCGTGCACGTAAATCAAGGCAACATAGAATGAGGTTTTCAAGGCCTCAGAAGCTTGAAATGATTAATAAAACAAGTGATGACCCTTTGGGTTGTCACATTCTCCACCTCTAAAACAACCATTCGTCCTCGAACGGACAAAAGAAAGAAGTACCTGAGTCAGGAAATAAATGTGGGTAGCGGCTCCGCATATCAGACTCGGATTCCCATGTCAATGCCTCGGGAGGCTAACCTCTCCACTGAACACGAACATAAGGAAAACTCTTGGATCTCAATTGACGAACCTACCGCTCTAGAATTGCTACCAGCTCCTCCTCAAAAGACAAATCCTTGTCCAACTGGACAGTGCTGAAATCTAACACGTGGGGTGGGTCGCCATGATACCTCCGAAGCATGGACATATTAAATACTAGATGCATGGCTGATAAGCTCGGCTGAAGAACAAGTCTATAAGCCACATCTCCCACTCGATCAAGAATCTCAAATAGACCAATAAACCTAGGGTTAAGCTTGTCCTTCTTCCCAAATCTCATCATGCCTTTCATAGGTGACAGTGGGAGCAATAAACACTCACCAACCATAAAAGCCATATCTCGAACCTTATAGTTTGCACAACTCTTTTGGCTAGACTGAGCTGAACGAAGCCTATCCTGAATGATCTTGAACTTGTCCAAGGCCTCTTGAACAAACGTTTTGCCCAACAATCGAGCCTCTCCTAGCTCGAACCATCCAATTGGAGACCGACACTACCTACCATATAAAGCCTCATAAGGTGCCATCTGGATGCTCGACTGGTAGTTGTTGTTGTAGGCAAACTCTGCTAAAGGCAAAAATTGATCCCACGAACCTCAAAAGTCAATAACACTAGCTCGGAGCATATCCTCAAAAACCTGAATACTCTTCTCTGACTTACTGTCCATCTAGGGGTGAAATGTTGTCCTCAAATCAACCTGTGTACCCAACTTTTGCTGAACTACTCTCCAAAAGCGCAAGGTAAACTATGAACCCTAGTCTGAAATGATAGATATGGGTACACCATAAAGGTGAACAATCTTCCGAATGTAGATCTTAGCAAACCTCTCAGAAGAATAGGAGACTGCCACATGAATGATATGCATTGACTTGGTCATCCTATCAACAATGACCCATATCGCATCGAACATATTCCGAGTAAGCGAAAGTCCAGTAACAAAATCCATAGTAATCCGCTCCCACTTCCACTCGGGAAGCTCAATCCGCTGAAATACACCACCAGGCCTCTGATGTTCATACTTAGCCTGCTGACAATTCAAATAAAGAGCCACATATGCTACGTTATCTTTCTTCATTCTATGCCACCATAATGCTGCCGCAAATCCGGATACATCTTCGCGGTGCATGGATGAATAGAGTACCGAGAACTATGGGCCTCCTCTAAAATAAACTCTCGAAGACCATCCAAATTGGGCACACAAACTCGCCCCTGCAATCTCAAATCTCCATCCTCATATAAGGTAACCTGCTTGGCACCCTCTCGCTGTATCGTGTCTCTAAGGACACACAAATGGGGATCATCCAATTGCCGATCATGGATAAACTCCAATAATGAAGAATGAGCGACCGTGCAAGCTAACATATGATTTGGCTCAGAAACATCCAGTCTCACAAACTGATTGGCTAAATCCTAAACATCCAAAGCAAATGGCCTCTTACCGACCGAAATATAAGCAAGACTGCCTACCGACTGAATTCCTACTTAATGCATTGACCATATTGGCCTTACCCGGATGATGTAGAATGGTGATGTCATGATCCTTCAGCAACCCCAACCACCTCCCCTGCCTCAAATTCACTCTTTTTTCTTGAACAAATACTGAAGACTCTTGTGATCAGTGAACACCTCACACGCCACGCCATATAGATAATGCCTCCAAATCTTCAATGCATGAACTATGGCTGCCAACTCTAAATCATGCACTGGATTGTTCTTCTCATGAATCTTCAACTACCATGAAAACATAGGCAATAACCTTACCATCCTGCATTAACACTGCACAAGGCCCAATACGGGAAGCATCACAATAAACAGTATAAGGTCCCGTACTTGTGGGTAAAACCAATATCGGTACTGTGGTCAAGGTTGTCTTGAGCTTTTGAAAGCTCGCCTCACACTCATCCGACCATCTGAACTGGGCACCCTTCTGGGTCACTCTGGTCATCGGGGCTATAATAGATGAAATTCCCTTTACGAATCATCGATAGTAGCCTGCCAACCCCAAGAAAATCTGAAGCTTTGTAGCTGATACTGGTCTAGGCCAATTCTTGACTACCATAATCTTCTTTGGGTCTACCTGAATACCCTCTTTTGATACAATATGACCCAGAAATGCTAATGATCTCACACAAAATTCACACTTTGAGAACTTAACATATAACCGACTATCTCTAAGAGTCTGAAGAACCACTCTAAGGTGTTGCTAGTGCTTCTCCTGGATGCGGGAATAAATCAATATATCATCAATGAACACTATCATGAATGAATCTAAATAAGGCCTGAACACTCGATTCATCAAATCCATGAAAGCTGATGGGGCATTTGTTAACCCGAATGACATAACCAAGAACTCATATTGCCTATAACGAGTGCGGAAAGCTATCTTAGGGACATATGATGCCCTAATTGTCAACTCATGGTAGCCAGATCACATGTCAATCTTAAAAAATACCCTAGCACCCTGAAGCTGGTCGAACAAATCATCAATCCTCGGCAGGGGATACTTATTCTTGATCCTTACCTTGCTCAATTGTTGTTAATCAATACATATCATCATTGACCCATCCTTCTTCTTGAAAAATAACACCGGTGCACCCAAAGGTGAGACATGGGACCAGGTTATATTGACTACGACCGTTGCTTGGACGTGAATCAATTTTGGCGCCGTTGTCGGGGACTTAACGGAATTATCAATTGCCATTGACAGAACTACAATATTCTTGTTTAGTCAGGTTCTTTCTACACTTTACATTGAAAATTTTGACGGTTGTTGAATTGGGTACTCACGTGCATGCCTAGAAAATCTGCAAGGACCGGAGAACTAATTGAAGGACTCTTAGACCCCGAGCAAACTTTCCGGGCACGTAACAAAGCTGTCAAACAAATTCAGCAATCTTAGCAACCAATTAAACTAGATTTCGACATGGGAGACGTGAACGACCCAAACCAGCAAGCTCAGTTGAATGTGTAGGAGGCACAGGAGGCGCACGAAGGTGCACTATTTTACTGGGCACAACCAACAGCGGATAATTTGGCAACTGCCATTATTGTGCCAGCAATTCAAGCTGAGTCTTTCTAGATTACTAACAACATGCTACACTTGTTGCAAAACAAGGGATTATTCTCTGGGTCTCAGGTTGAAGATCCACAGCAGCACCTGAAGAACTTTCTCTCAATATGCAAGACACGGAGGCAACCGAATGTGACTCCGAAAGCCATCAGACTATTGCTCTTTCCAATCTCAGTTACACGGACTGCGCATATATGGCTAAACTCACTCCCCATAAACTCTATTGCAACTTGGGATGAGTTGGTCAAGAAATTCCACAACAAATTTCATCCACCTAACAAGACAACTCAGCAAATTTATGAGATTGTGAGCTTCAAGCAGAAACCAATGGAGACATTACATGAAACTTGGGGCAGATTCAAAGGTATGCTGGTTATATATCCTCACCATGGGGTTCCTGAGTAGATGTTGGGTCAAAGGTTCTACATGGGGCTTTCGGACAGTATGAAGAATATAGTAGATGCCTCAGTAGGTGGGGCTTTTCTGAGCAAGACTTGGAGAGAAGGCCAGAATTTGCTTGACATGATGGCTCAAAACTCCGGGTGGATGACCAGGAATGCTCCTATCACTCCAGTGGTACACTCTGTACCTCCGAATCCATCCAACACTATGGAGGAGAACATGGCAACTTTATTGACACAAACGAGCATCCTGACGAAGAAGGTGGAAGAATCTGGGGTCAAGCAGCAGGTTCACATTGTAGACACTACCAATGGTGGTTTATGCACATCTTGCATTAGCCAACCTATAGGTAATCCATGGGCTGCAGACCAAGAACATCATCACCAGCATGAAGATATGAACTATGTGGTAAATTATGGAGGGCAGCGACAGGGTAAGTAGAGCTGGGGTCAGCAGGGTCCACAGCAGTACAGGCCTCCTCAGCCACAATATAATGCAGCAGGTACGAGGTCACCAAACAACATGGCTCCATATCCTAGACCTCAAAATTTCAACAATCGGCAGCAGAGGTATCATCCACCTCCACCACAGTATGGGGGTAGACATGACGATGGGTTCGCAAGGTTGGAAGCTATGATGCAACAGGTAATTGGGTCGCATGCCAAAACTAATGAGAGGATAGATGCACATGATGCAGCTATCAAGAATATTGAAGTACAGGTGGGCCAGATTGCTATGTCACTTAACAATCGTCCTCAAGGGACATTGCCTGCAGATACACAAACAAACCTAAAGGATCAAATCCCAAAGCAGCTGATGGCAGTTAATCTCCGAAGTGGTAGAGATCTTGATGCTGAGCGAGAAAGAGAGAGAAGCAACGCAAAGGCTGAGACACTCACTCCAGTGCCCATTGAACTAGATGAGTCCACTGGGTTGACAGAAGTTACAGTCCAGCCAGTAGCTGAAAATAAAGATATGCAGCATTTAACAGAGAAAGTAGCTGAACAGGTAAAACAGCAGGTTGAGGAGAAAGTGATAGAAAAAGAAAAGTCCCAAGTTATTGGGAAGAAGAGGCCTCCAGCACCATTCCCCCAAAGGTTGGCCAAACACCAAAAAGAAGAGCAATACAAAAGGTTCTTTGATATGCTCAAGCAAATCCAGGTAAACATTCCTTTAATTGAAGCGTTGAAAGAGAATGCCTGGGTATGCTAAGATGATGAAAGACTTGATGTCGCGGAAATTTGATTTCCAAGACTTGGCCATCGTGACTCTTACTCAGACTTGTAGTGCAGTGGTTTCTAGACCCATTGCTGTGAAGTTATTTGACCCAGGTAGCTTCACCATTCCATGCACTATAGGAAACTTTGCCTTTGCAAAGGCATTATGTGATTTGGGGGCAAGCATAAATCTTATGCCCTTGGTGATTTATAAGAGGCTAGGCATCGGGAGAGCCAGGCCTACTTCCATGTTATTGCAGCTTGCTGACAGGACGGTTAAGCGCCCATTTGGTATTTTGGATGATGTGCTCATCCAGGTGGGGAAGTTTGTGTTTCCCGCCGATTTTGTTATTCTTGATTGCAAGGTGGACGAGGAAATTCATATATTCCTAGGAAGACCATTCCTAGCCATCGGGAGAGCTCTAATTGATTGTGAAACTGAGGAACTCAAGATGAGGTTGAATGATGAGGAGATCATATTCAATGTGCAAAAATCCATGAGGCGCCCTAGTGAGTTCGCTAATTGCTCTCTTATTGATGCGGTTGATGTGATAGTGGAGACAGATGATGTAGAGTTGACCATTGAAGATCAACTTCAAGCATGCCTGATGAACTTAGAAGGGGTAAATAGTGAAAGCCTGGCAGAGTGGGTGCTATCTCTGGAAGGTAAGGGTTTTGGGATAGAGAGTTGGAGTTTGAACCTCTACACTTAGAAAAGAGAGAGACCCCTCCAGCAAAACCATCCATTGAAGAGCCACCAAAGCTGGAGCTTAAGCCACTACCAGCTCATCTCAGGTATGAATTTCTAGGCCCTAACTCCACTTTACATGTTATTACTTCATCTGGTTTGCTAGATGTGTAGCCTCAAAAGCTATTACAAGTACTCAAGGAATGTAAAACTGCCATTAGTTGGACCATGGCAAACATAAAGGGGATCACCCTTGCATACTGTACGCACAAGATTCTCCTGGAAGAGGGACACAAACCCTCCAGGAAATGCAAAAGAAGGTTGAACCCGAATATGAAGGATATAGTGAAAAAGAAAGTGATAAGTTGCTAGACACGGGTAGGTCCCGGGTAAGTTTTCTCACCCTTCTGTGTTGTAGATTGATTATTATGCCATGAGGACATGGCATGATTTTAAGTGTGGAGTGGGAAACTTATCTTGTATATATTGTATATAGTAGATGTAGCTGTAAATTATATTAGCTGGCTTGGCCCGATGATGGACACTTGGCGACGGGTTTCTTAAGGGTCTAAGTCGGAATAAAAACACAAAAAAATCAAAAATTTGAAAAATCCAAAAATATGAGTAGAGGGCTCTTCGTGATGACGGGCTATTTAGGACAAGTACTCTTGAGGGAAGTTGTCCATGAAGGAATTTTTCTTTCTTTTATTTTCTTTTTCTTGGTAGTGTATCACCTCCCCCTTGGTTTTTCTTTTGACCACGGTTCTTTTCCAAGGGTTTTTATTGAACCGAGTTAGGTAGATTTTTCTTTTTAGGATTAGAGGGCAAAGGTTAACATGTAACCCCAAGTATGCACATTAGCAAAACTTAATTGAACTTGAGAATGTATTACCTAAGCTTGACTGTAGATTCTAGGATATGCCTTAAATTGCACAATACAACTTGCTTGAACATTGATAGGACTTTGTAGATGAACCAGATTCTAAATGAGTTACATGCTATGTGTGTGTGAGATTTTACTTACATTATATGTTTTACATGATACCTAGAACTTGCCCTGTGTGTTTGCAAAGTGAAATAGAAGTTGTTTGGTTGTAGAGATGATAGAGGCATTTCTTTGTGTAACCCCATAAATCAATAAGACATGAATTCACCTGTACATAATATCCTAGTTAACCCCTTTGAGCTTAAAGCCTATTCTTTGATAATCCTTGAATGTTCATGAAAAATCAAAATCTTATATTGTTCTACTTTACCTCCTAGAAGCACTTGTGTTGTAATGAATATGCAAAAGTCTAAGTGTGGGGTGAAGGGAAGTTGAAAAAAGGAAAATCAAGAATGAAAGGTAGAAAATGGTGAACTGGCAAAATACTGTAAATGCTAATAAAAAAAGAAGAAGAAGCTATATCAATGTATATATGTAAAGTAGAAAGGCCAATTACACCAACAAAAGAAAAATTGGGGATTAAAAGCAAATAAAAGTGAAGGAATGTTTAGGGGAGACATAATGAAGAACACAAAAAGGGGAAGTTTTGAAAAAGAAAGAAAAGTGCTTAGGGAGGTTAGCCACTATAACCAAAAGTATCCTACCCGTCCCGTAGCCAACATTACAAATTTTATTTATCATTTCGAGTTTCTGAGGTCCTGAAAGCCTCATTTATAGTTGCCTCGATTTACGTGCGTAGTTCGGGCGTGAAGCTGAAAAATTCTTATGTTGAAATATATGAAATATGTGAGAAATTTGAAGAATTTTGATATTAATACTGATATGGTTGACTTTGGTCAACATTTTTTGTAAACGGACCCGGACCCGCGATTTGACGGTCTCGGAAAATCCGTAGAAAAATATGGAACTTGGGCGTATGCCCGGAATTGAAATCCGAGGTCTAGAACCCCGGTAAAAGAATTTTTCTGTTAAATTGTTTTCCGAAAATGTTTAAGGAAAATGAAACTGAAATTTGATTAAAAAGTAATGGTATCGGGCTCGTATTTTGGTTCCGACGCCCAGTACAGGTCATATATATTGGTTAAGCGCTTCCTGTAAAGTTTGGTTGAAAACGGACGTTGTTTGACGTGTTTCGGCTTTAAATTGGAAATTTTGGGAGTTATGAAATTTTGAATAAAATCTTGAGTTTTAAGGCTCAAATCATTGATTTTGATGTTATTTTGGCGATTTGATCGTGCGAGCAAGTTCGTATGATGTTTTTAAGTCAGTGTGCATATTTGGTTTGGAGCCCCGAGGGCTCGGGTGAACTTTGGATAGGCCACGAGATCAATTTTTCATGTTAGAAAGTTGCTGTCAGCACCTGATCTGCAGAGTTCGCAAATGCGAACAAATGTTAGCAAATGCGAAGTCGCAAATGCGAACAAAAGTTCACAAATGCGAACTTCCCATATTTTGCCTGTGTTCGCAAATGCGAACAAAAGTTCGCAAATGCGAACTTCCCAGTTTTGTCTTGGCTTCGCAAATGCGAACAAAAGTTCGCAAATGCGAACTTCCCAGACTTAGCTTATTTTTCAAACTCCAGAATTTGGTCGGGGTTCGCAATTGCGAACCCTTGCTCGCAAATGCGAACACAAAGACATGTAAATCACGATTTCCAACTTCATTTTTCATATTTCACAACCCAAAACATCCATTGGCGATTTTTCACGAACTCCCTCTTCTCCAAATCATTGGTAAGTCAACTTTTACTCAATTTCTTCAAACTTTAACATCATCTATCATGTTTTCATCTACAATTTAAGGGTTTTCATGGGTAAAAATGGGGGATTTGGGTAGAACTTAGGTTTTCATAAAAATTGGGATTTTGACCTCAATTTGAGGTCCGATTTGAGAACAAATTATATATTTGAACTCATGGATGATCGGGTGAATTTATTTTGGTTCGAAACTCGGGTTTCGATCATGTGGGCTCGGGGTTGATTTTTACTATTCCGGGCAGAATGTTGTAAAACTTATATTTAGCCATGTGAACTAGTTTGTTAAGTAGAATTGATGATATTAAGTCAATTGTGTATAGATACGATTGGATTGGAGTCAAATCGGAAAGGAAAAGGCATTGCTACGGATTGAGTTATTCGTAAACATTTGAGGTAAGTGTTTGTTCTATCCTAGCTTGAAGGAATAGGAATTTAGTTATGTATGAATTGTTGATTAAGAGTTATTGGTGTCACACTGGTAACAGAGATAAATTGTTGATTTATTATAAATCATTGGTTCAAAACCGGTAATTATAAATATTGTTGAAGCAAAGATTATTGGTTCAAACCGGTAATACTTTTATACACTTACTGTGGATTATTGGTTAAATGCCGGTAATATATATATTAATAAATTGGGATCGTGTCGCGCGCCGACCACTTATATATTAATGAATTGGGCTTTAAGGGCAACAAGTTCGAGAATATGACGACCCGGCCCGTCGTCGCGGGAATTACCACCCCGTTATGTTGTAATTTCATGTTTTATGCTTTTATATCAGTGTTAGAGTCTATCGGGTGAGTTAGGGGTGATTTGGATTGAAAATGAGGCATATAGCCTTTTTGAAGGAAACTTGAATAAGGAAAGTCAACCCGGAGTTGACTATTTGGTTAGAGGGCTCGGAATTGAATTCCGATGATTCAGTTAGTTCCGGGAGGTGATTTGTGACTTAGGGGAGCGATCAGAATGGAATTTGGAGGCCCGGTGTAGAAATAAGCTTGAATTGGCTAAGGTTGAATTTTGGCGAAATCCGAACGGTAGGTGAGATTTTGATCCGGGGTCGGAATGGAATTCCGACAGTTGCAGTAGCTTCGTTAGGTGATTTTGGATGTGCCTGCAAAATTTCAGGTCATTCGGACGTCGTTTGGTCGGGTTTTTGATGGAATGTGTAATTCGGAAAGTTTTAAGGAATTTAGGCTTGAATCCGTGTGTAATTGGTGATTTTGATGTTTAGGATGGTGTTTTTATGATTGGAACAAGTTCGTATCGTGTTTTGGAGTATGTTGGTGGTTTTCGTTGGGGTCCCGGGGGCTTCGGGATGAATTCGGGGGTCCAAACGGACCATTTTGTGCCAAATGCACTGCTGTTTCTGCTGCAATTAGTGCAGAGGATTTTTGTTCATCGCGATCACGAGCCTGGGGCATGCGATCGCGTAGGGTAAAGCTGGGAAGCTCTGCGATCGCAAGGGTGAGACTGCGATCGCGTAGAGTATTGGAGTGAGGCCGGAAAGTTTGTTCATCGCGATCGCGGGAAGTGTGATGCGATCGCGTAAGGTCGACTGGTTGTGCATCGCGATCGCGATGTGTAGTGTGCGATCGCGTAGGTCTGGGATTTAGAGCAGTGCGATCGCGGGTGGTCGTATGCGATCGCGTAGGGTTTATGGTCGGAAACAATGTGATCGCGTGGTGCATGTCGCGATTGCGTAGGGTAGTTTTGGGAGCCGGCCGAGTTTGTTCATCGCGATCACGAGCCTGTGGCTGCGATCGCATAGGGTAGCCTGGCAGTCAATGTCACACCTCCTTTTGGTGCTGACCTGGGTTTAATACCCAAAACCTCCATTTTTGAGTTCCAAGAGAAGAAATTGACGGGAGATTGTCGGGAAATCATCGGGGTTTCGTTGGAGGTAAGTTTTGTGGCTTAATTACATCATTTTAACATGAAATCCTTGGTTAAATCCCTGTAAATGGAAGATTAAAGGTGGGTTTGAGCCCTAGGCCTAAATTAAAGAAAAATACCGATTTGAGTGGGCAAATGTAGTCCGATTTTGGTAAATTTTATATGCCTAGACTCGTATCGAGATGAGGATTCTGAATATGTGACTTTTGTAATTTTTCGAGAAGTGTACCGAAAGTCGGGTTTTGACAACTTTGGGAATTTTGATGTAAATTGAGTTGTATTGATTGGGTGTCGTCCCATTGGCCTAATTTGTTGTATTTCTACTGTATTTGATCAGATTCTATGCGTGCGGAGCTTGATTCTCGTGGCAAGGGCATTGCGGAGTAGTCTTCGCGCTGTATTGAGGTGAGTAATAGATGTGGGTGATGACCAGCGGGTTCGAAACCCCGGTATACCACTTTGTGATGCTGTATAGCAGCGAGACACGTACTCTCATGTGAGTGCGGGGTCGATTGTGATTAGGGACTATGGCTTAGTCCGACTTGTTGATACTGTGTTATGACATTGGCTATTCTTGAGCCGTCGAACCTCCTTCTCGGATGGTTACATACTATATATGCTGATATTGGCCACTCTTGAGCCGAGGAACCCCCTTCTTGGGCGGTTGAGTATACTTGTGGGCCGTGAGCCAGTTATTGGATCCCGCGAGGATCGTTATCATTGTCTTATCATATTGACATGTTAGTTACTACCAGTCCGTAGCTATTTCTGTTATCATGCTATTTCCAATCTCTGGAACTTGATATTACTTGTTTTCAACCGAAAAATGATAAAAGATGTTTTCAAAAACTACTTTTGAGCATGCGAGGCTGTAATTGCATATTAGCTGACTGGTAGTGGATCGGGCTGCGCGCCGCAGCAGTATATATGTTGGATCGGACTGCACGCCGCAGTGATATTGTGCTTGGGCTGTAGGAGCCCCTCCGGAGTCTGAACCCCCACAGTGAGCACAGGTACCCAAATTGGATCGGGCTACACGCCGTAGCGGTCATATCATGCATTGCATTGCATTTAGCTACATCCGATAGTTGTTATACTGTTTTGCTGGTACTTGTTGGTACAGGTACAATTGATATTGATTCTGTGACAGGGTATTTGATGACAGCTTTACATAGTGCTTTATTGCGGATTTTTTATCTGCGCTGTCTTACCCTTGTTTATTACCACTGAGTCTGGCAGTACTCATTTTACTCCTTGCACCTTGTGTGCAGATCCAGGTACCTCTCAGCAGTGATCCGGTAGTTGTTCGAGGCGACTCCTATAGGATATTCGAGGTAGCTGCAGAGTCCGCAGGACCCGATATTCCTTCCTACTGTCTTTTGATTCTGTATTGCTATTTCTTTCCGCACTTGGTATCTTGTAAACCATTATTACACTATGTTCATTAGAGGCTCATGACTCTCGACCCTTCGGTCTATGGGAGTTGGCACGTGTTGGGCTTGGTTCCCTGTTTTTAATATATCTATCACTGTTGAATTATTCTGTTATGCTTAAATTGGATAAAGTGAGCTTATGGCTCCGTGATTGTTCTTAATTGGTCAGGCTGGCTTAGCAGTGTGCTGGGCGCCATCACGACCGGATTTGGGGTCGTGACAAAACCCCTTCAATTCCCTTCACTTTGCTCTCTAAGGACTTAGTAGAGTCTTGTGGATCGGTACGGGGACGCCTGTACTTATCCTCGGAAGGCTGCGAACCTTTAGGAAACATTTCACACTTCTTGGAATTCTTATCGTGCGTACTTGATTCGGGTTGAGATATACTTTTTGAAATTCCTTCCACACGTTTGTGTACGCATCGAGTGCTTAGTAATATAATTGCCTTATGGCTTGTGATTCCCCGATCGAGGTGCGAGATATATAATCCAGTTCATGTTGGGCCAGTCGGGAGGACTTGAGGCCGGACCTTGTCTATGACTTGAGCATCGAGGTGCTGGTTTTGTGAGTGGTGGCAATAGATAATGTACTGAGGGTTTGAAACCCCGTATTTGCACTATACAGTGCTACGCCGAGATGATATACGCGTCATGTGACGAGCGTGGTGGTATTGTGACTGGGGATTTGGACTTGATCCTTCCCAATTGATAAATTACTGTGTAAAGTGACTGAGACTGGGCTTATATCTATGTATTTGGGCTAGTAGCCATGTTTGGGGCCTTGTGCCGATCTGTAGAGTATTAGGGAGGCTTACTAATGGATGAGATGTTAATTGTTCGACTCTTGTCTAATCTGTTGTGTAGCCCCGAGCTATGGGCGTGGTGAATAATTATCATATCTCGTAATTGGAAGGTAAAGTGCCTTATGTGTAGTGGAACGAGTTTAAACTCGGGAAGACTAAAGTGATTTTTGCTCATGTGTAATCGAAATGTTTTTGATATGTGTTTTGATTCGAGCAGGTACAGCACATGTTCATGTAACAATTATGATAATATGATGATTCGAGCAGGTACAGCACATGTTCATGTAACAATTATGATAATATGATTTGTGTAGTATTGAGACTAATGTTGTCGATATGCATTGTGATGTCTTGTCGAGTTGTGAATGTATTGCTAGGATGGTTTTGGCGATTCTCTGGCAGGTGGATAGGCCAATTTACAAAGGAAACTCTGTCGAAATTTTTGGAAAACTTGGGGCTTAAAAGATTTTTGTCACCTAAAGAGTGGGCTTAACTATTGTGTGAGAATGAATGCAAGAATTGCAAAAGAGTTAACATTTCTGATGATTCGAATCTCCGCCGAAGCTTGTAAATGACTTGAGTTTAATCTAACTAAAACTTTGTGGAATCATTTAAGTAAGAATGCTATGAGTGGCTAAAAGTGCTTTAATGTATGGCTCCGAGCCAAGTTGGGGAGGTTGTGGTTGAGTAACTGATTGCACTATGGTGTGCTGTGTTGGTTCTGTCTCTAGGTATGTTGGGAAGATTCTGATAAAGGTTATGGTGCTTCGTAGATGTGAAAAAAATACTAGGATGTTTTGAACTGATGTTGGTAAGGAATGTATGGTGTATAGAAAAGAAAGATAGCTAATTGTATCCGTATATAATCATGATCTGCAGTGTCAGAGTTCTAACAAGGCACGAGTGGTTCTGTTCAATAAGACAGTTGAATTACATCTGAATAAGGGTGAATGACGCCCGAGAGAATTGTTTTACGGTGTTCAAGATTTTGCTTGTAACAATCAGGTGTCTTAAGATTGTGCATGTGGCTAAAGACACTGGTTTCGTTAGAAGAGATCAAGATTTGAGTTATATTATATGAATGATGAGATTCTATGTAACCGTATTGGGAAGTAATGATAACGAATTCAAATCGCAAGAGGTTCTTCAAAATAAAGTATTATAGAATGTGATCCTTCTGGGAGACATTGAGAGAGTATTCAGTGGCCTATGTGTCTTAGACCGTGTGGTCTTATGTACGAGTCTCGTGTGGTAACATGAGTTGATGTGTTATGGTGCTACAGTAATGGCTAATATTAAATTAAGAATGGATCAGAAAGGAAACTGGGTAAATGGATCAACTTGTTAATAAACCGAAATGGTATGATAAGGAATACGATTAATTCCTGGTATATGTTTGAAGTAATGAGTCTCGCAGATATTGTGCAATAAAGCTTTTGAGTGCTGGCAGTTGTGTAACTCGATATGGGTATAAGGACTCAGTCCTGGCAGTTTAACTTATGCAATGTAATTGGGAGAAAGGGTTTGTGATGTGTTTTACCGTGGTTTAAAAATGAGTGTATTTCCTGTTGGTATGCAAGACTTGGAATGTGTAATGAGTTTTCTCTATATGGGATCATGAAAGCCCTTGACTAGTTGAGTGCGCCGATATTTGCGGCGTAGGAAAGGAATATGAATTTCCATGTTATCTTAGTGTGGTATGGTATATGCGATGTGTTATGGAAAGTTGATAATGGCATATTCAAGGTTTTGTGATCAGTTCATAATATATGGGGAGTCATTAAAATTATTTAGCGGCGCGGGCAGCTGCATGTGATTTAAAGAATCGATCTTTCTGGTGATTAAAGAAAATGGTACTGCTATTCTAGTAATTTGGCAGGGTATATGGTCCAAAAGGACAAGGTAATGTAAACTGATAATATCCAGTGGTATGGTGGTATTCTCTTGTTGGATCGACTATAATAACTGAGTCGTTGATGGCATAGTGAAGTTTCTGAATGGCTTTCGTGGTATGAATGGACGCTTGATGTGCGTTATGTATTTGTACAGTGAAGTACAGGATCAGGCATTGTGATTCATGTGTTATATATGTGTTGGAGACTTGAAGTTATCGTTAGTCCGCCTATGTAGTGGTTGTATATCATGTGTATCGACACCGTTTTGTGATTATCGAAAATCAGAAGCTCTAGTGGCTTTCTCTCTTAACTTGATATGACGAATTTGAATTATGATACTTGATTGTTGACTGGTCATCATTGGGCAAGGTTGTCTAGACTAATGTGATATAGACTATGATGGTATGGCACAAATTGTGTAGCAGAGTGCATCAGAGCATGCTCCAGCGGGGTAGTTGTACCTCAGGACCAGCGGACGGCTGGTAGGCATTGCTTTGTCGGTTGGGCCTTCATGGCGGATATCAGTGCAGAGGTTTCTATCGTTGATTTGGTTCCGGTATTGAGTAACTTTGTCGGATACGTTTCTTGTGGCCGAACTTGAGGCTATATATGTTTACCATAATGAGCAACTTGACTCGACGCGCATTTCTTTGGCGAGGGTTCTATATGGATCGGGTGGCGCGCCGCCACAGGTACTGTTATTTGGATCGGGTGGCACGCCGCCACGGGTATGGTATCTGGATCGGGTGGCACGCCGCCACGGGTATGTCATTGGAGCGGGTTGCACGCCGCAACAGTGTAATGTGAAAATAGAGTTAGTTATATATTACCTGGTATACAATACTTCCTAGCTTCTGAGGAAGAGTCTGTATTGAGTATCGCTTGGCGAATGGCACATCGGTTGTGTTCTTTCAGGATTTGATAGCATACGTTAATTGTTTCACCGTGGGTGAGGTTGATTGCTTGGGTTCAGACCTAAATATGTGTGTGGCTGATCGTTTTGAGCTTGGTAAATTGAGGTGCTTCATGAGTAATAGTGTTTGGATAGAATCATGAATCGTGGCAAGGCCACGTGATGTTATGACCCCTCGAGGAGGATTCAGGTACTCTATTTCTATAATGCGAGATGCTATCTCAGTTCTATGTTATGATGACACAAAGGAATTGAATTACAGCTCTCTTGTTGAAGACGGTTGTCATGATTTGAGTATGTTCGGATGTCTTTATTGGAGCCTGTGTTGTGCTCGTCGTGGCTTGGGCCGGTGTTGAGGTGACATATCACCAGTGCGGTGTGTTATAATCGAAATGATCATTTGAGTCATTATGGAGAGCTAACATATGTGATTTCGGTGGGTTAGAAAGGTAATACCGAGATGTGGGTCCGAAATCTATTGTGGTATTAGTTAAAAGTGAAATGGATTCATGAATGGTTGACCTGAGAGATGGGTTCGATATATCGCGTGTTCGGTTGCCGTGGGCATGATATGAAGGTGTTGGAACAAGACTCTATCTAATGAAAAAGGTTTTTCAGTTGGTATTTGGTTATCGTGGGAAATTATTGTGATTAGAGACTATTGTCTCGAGTGATTGGGTTGTTTGATACATCATATGATCCCACCCGGAGCGGTGAGTATGGCTTATTGCAGTGGATTCTAGTGTATCCTGAGTATAGGCATGAGATTTGCAATTGGTATATGATTTCGGCAATGTACAATGTGGTTTATGGTTCAGATGGTCTGTGAAATTTCAGCTATATCGTATTGTCGGACTTATGATAGATAGGGTGACGTGGTATCACCCCGAATATATGCTTGGTAAGGTCATTCAGGCTATTGAGTTGCTTCTAGTACCACTCCGGTACGCTCGAGGACGAGCGTTTGTTTAAGTTGGGGAGAATGTGATGACCCGGCCCGTCGTCACGGGAATTACCACCCCGTTATGTTGTAATTTCATGTTTTATGCTTTTATATCAGTGTTAGAGTCTATCGGGTGAGTTAGGAGTGAATTGGATTGAAAATGAGGCATATAGCCTTTTTGAAGGAAACTTGAATAAGGAAAGTCAACCCGGAGTTGACTATTTGGTTAGAGGGCTCGGAATCGGATTCCGATGATTCGGTTAGTTCCGGGAGGTGATTTGTGACTTAGGGGAGCGATCGGAATTGAATTTGGAGGCCGGTGTAGAAATAGGCTTGAATTGGCTAAGGTTGAATTTTGGCGAAATCCGAACGGTAGGTGAGATTTTGATCCGGGGGTCGGAATGGAATTCCGACAGTTGCAGTAGCTCCGTTAGGTGATTTTGGATGTGCCTGCAAAATTTCAGGTCATTCGGACGTCGTTTGGTCGGGTTTTTGATGGAATGTGTAATTCGGAAAGTTTTAAGGAATTTAGGCTTGAATTCGATGTGAATTATGGATTTTGATGTTGTTAGACGCGTTTTGAGGATTGGAACAAGTTCGAATAAGGTATTAGGATGTGTTGGTGTGTTTGGATGAGGTCCCGGGGGCCTCGGGGTGATTTCGGATGGTTAAACGGGAGAAAATGTGGAAAATTGCAGATTTTTGAGTCTGTTCTGTTGTTTCCGCTCCTGCGGAAATGGGAGCACAGGAGCGACGCGTAGGGTAAAACTGGGAAGCTCTGCGATCGCAAGGGTGAGACTGCGATCGCATAGAGTATTGGAGTGAGGCCGGAAAGTTTGTTCATCGCGATCGCGGGAGGTGTGATGCGATCGCGTAAGGTCGACTGGTTGTGCATCGCGATCGCGATGTGTAGTGTGCGATCGCGTAGGTCTGGAATTTAGAGCAGTGCGATCGCGGGCAGTTTCACGCGATCTCGTAGTGTTGAGGCATGAGGCAGTGCGATCGCGTAGGGAATGTCGCGATCGCGTAGAGTAATTTTGAAGCCGGGTAAATTTGTGCATCGCGATCGCGAGCTTTGGGTTGCGATCGCAGAGGGTCGCCTGGCAGTCAGTGAATTAATATAACAGAACAGAACCAGTCGCGGGTTTAATACCCAAAACCTCCATTTTTGAGTTCCAAGAGAAGAAATTGACGAGAGATTGCTAGGAAATCATCGGGGTTTCGTTGGAGGTAAGTTTTGTGGCTTAATTACATCATTTTAACATGAAATCCTTGGTTAAATTTCCGTAAATGGAAGATTAAAGGTGGGTTTGAGCCCTAGGCCTAAATTGAAGAAAAACACCGATTTGAGTGGGCAAATGGAGTCCGATTTTGGTAAATTTTATATGCCTAGACTCGTATCGAGATGAGGATTTCGAATATGTGACTTTTGTAATTTTTTGAGAAGTGTACCGAAAGTCGGGTTTTGACAACTTTGGGAATTTTGATGTAAATTGAGTTGTATTGATTGGGTGTCGTCCCATTGGCCTAATTTGTTGTATTTCTACTGTATTTGATCAGATTCTATGCGTGCGGAGCTTGATTCTCGTGGCAAGGGCATTGCGGAGTAGTCGTCGCACCGTATTGAGGTGAGTAATAGATGTGGGTGATGACCAGCGGGTTCGAAACCCCGGTATACCACTTTGTGACGCTGTATAGCGGCGAGACACGTACTCTCATGTGAGTGCGGGGTCGATTGTGATTGGGGACTATGGCTTAGTCCGACTTGTTGGCATTGTGTTATGACATTGGCTATTCTTGAGCCGTCGAACCTCCTTCTCAGATGGTTGCATACTATATATTGTGATATTGGCCACTCTTGAGCCGAGGAACCCCCTTCTTGGGCGGTTGAGTATACTTGTGGGCCGTGAGCCGGTTATTGGATCCCGCGAGGATCGTTATCATTGTCTTATCATATTGACATGTTAGTTACTACCAGTCCGTAGCTATTTCTGTTATCATGCTATTTCCAATCTCCGGAACTTGATATTACTGTTTTCAACTGAAAAATGATAAAAGATGTTTTCAAAAACTACTTTTGAGCCTACGAGGCTGTAATTGCATATTAGCTGACTGGTAGTGGATCGGGCTGCACGCCGCAGCGGTATATATGTTGGATCGGACTGCACGCCGCAGTGATATTGTGCTTGGGCTGTAGGAGCCCCTCCGGAGTCTGAACCCCCACAGTGAGCACAGGTACCCAAATTGGATCGGGCTACACGCCGTAGCGGTCATATCATGCATTGCATTGCATTTAGCTACATCCGATAGTTGTTATACTGTTTTGCTGGTACTTGTTGGTACAGGTACAATTGATATTGATTCTGTGACAGGGTATTTGATTACAACTTTACATAGTGCTTTATTGCGGATTTCTTATCTGCGCTGTCTTACCCTTGTTTATTACCACTGAGTCTGGCAGTACTCATTTTACTCCCTGCACCTTGTGTGCAGATCCAGGTACCTCTCAGCAGTGATCCGGTAGCTGTGCGAGGCGACATCGATAGGATATTCGAGGTAGCTGCGGAGTCCGCAGGATCCGATATTCCTTCTTACTGTCTTTTGAATTCTGTACAGATATTTCTTTCGGCACTTGGTATCTTGTAAACCATTTTTACACTATGTTCGTTAGAGGCTCATGACTCTTGACCCTTCGGTCTATGGGAGTTGGTATATTTTGGGACTTGGTTCCCCGTTTTCGATATATGTATCAGATGCAGAGATTATTGGTTAAATGCCGATAATATATATATATTTATGAATTGGGATCGTGTGGCGCGCCGACCACTTATATGATAAGAAATGGGATCGTGTGGCTCGCCGACCACAAAGTGATTTAAATCTTGGCATTGGCCATAGTTGCCGGTAGCTTATTGATACATTTGGGAGCGGGTGGTACGCCTACCACAAGGTATAACTTATTGATACATTTGGGAGCGGGTGGTACGCCTACCACACGGTATAATTTATTGTTACATTTGGGAGCGGGTGGTACGCCTACCAGAAGATATGAAATGAAAAATGAATTGATTAATGTTGTCACTGATGATCTGCTCTCATTGTTCAGTATTTTCCAGAGCATGTTTGATTTTCGGTTGTATATCTTTATATACATTCTTGTTGCTCTTTTTCTGTTGCCATTGTATCTGTATATATATATCTGCACAGGTTGATTATAGCAGGTCCTGTCTAGCCTTGTCACTACTTCGCCGGGGTTAGGCCGGGCACTTACCGACACATGGGGTCGGTTGTGTTGATGCTACACTTCTGTGCTTTTTGCAGAGATCACAGTGTTGGAGCAGCTTTCGGACTGCAGTAGTAGTAGGATTTTTTAGGAGTTGTCTTCAGCCCAGGGACTCTCGAGGTAGCCTAGCCGGCATTCACAGGCCGAAGTCCCTATCATTTATTTCAGTTTGTTTTCATTGTATTCGAGATAAACAGCTTATATTTCTTTCAGACAAATTGTGTGTATTATTCTTAGAAGTTCGTGAGTATTATGACACCAGTCTTTGGTAGTGTATCATGTGTGGGTTTTCTGTATCATATTTGATAAAATTGACTAAGTCTTCTGCTATGTTTAATTATTTCGCTGTAATTATATGATTTTATTCAAAGTCTTAAGAAGAGAATTGTAACTAAGGAAAAATGTAAGTAACAGTTGGCTTGCCTAGCTTCCACTAGTAGGCGCCATCATGACTCCCGATGGTGGGAAATCCGGGTCGTGACACTCACTTCAATTTTAGATTACAACCCTTAAAGACCTCTTGATCTATGATTGAATAACTCGATTAGTGGAGTATTACACTAGGGGCAAGCCTATGGTGTGTATGTATGCATATGAATGTTCTTTGTTGAGAGTGAGTGAATTTTTCCGATATTTATAAGTTCCATGTTCTGAATTATTTATGTGTGGGAACTTCTCTCAATAAATTGTGTGAGGGCATGTAACTCAAGAAGAAAACGGTAAATTTGCAAGTCTGTGATAATAACTAGAGTAAGCAATAATGTGTTGGCATGTGAGTTTACGGTTAGGTAAGGATTGTGCATGTCTTAGGTTAATCATGAAAGATAGCTTTTGTGACATATTTTGGGGGAGACATTAATAAAAATTGGCCTAAAGTGTGATTAAGATTGCTCGAGGACGAGCAAAGGTTTAAGTGTGGGGTATTGATAATAGGTGAATTTGACTATATTTATGCCCTAAATAATCACGCTTTATTGTTGTTTTGATATTGTTTATGATGACAAAATGCTTTTATTAGTGTTTTTAGTGTGTTATAGGTACACATGAGCTAATGAAGACTAAAAGAGCAAGTTTTGGAGTCAAAAGATGGTGAAAAAGGCCAAAGTGTGGTACAAGTCAAGAAACTATGATGAAAATAGCCGGAAAGGTGTGATTCCAAGCTATATAGATGTTATGGAATGAATTTAAGTGATTTGGAGCTTTGAAGTCTGAGTAAAAGCTTAAGGAATCAAGCCGGGATCGTGTTCGAGGGTCAAATTTGATAGTTTAGTACAAGCGAAGAATCGATGAGGCATATTGCGCACTGTCTAGTAAATTGGACATAACTTTCCGCTCAAAACCCCATTTTGGCTCTGCCAAAAAGGAAGCCTGCAGAAGATTTTTGAACTTCAGAAAGCTTGATTTTTCGTGATCCATTCGCAACCGCGAACAGGGTAAACAATCGCGGTTCATTCGCGACCGCGAATGAACCGCGAAAAATGAAGCCTGTAGAAGATTTTTGAACTTCAGAGAACCTGACTGTTCGCGGTCCATCCGCGACCGCGAACGGACCGCGAACGACGCCGAAAATTTGAAGGCTAAACTTGTCAAAACTCAAATTTTGTAACCTAAACCCTCTATATAAGCATAGATTTCGCCCAAGAGAGGCAAGCATTGTATTATTCCCTACTTTTGCAAGATTATTAGTAAGAGAGAACTCTCTCAACTTATTTCTTTCTTTTATATTGATTCTTTGATTATGAATTCAATTATTATTCTTGTTTCTTTGATTACGAGTAGCAAATTCCTTGTCTAAGGTTTTGATGGAACCTATTGGGTGATGAACTTCTCGTTTATGTGATAACAAATTGTTAGCTAGATTTCTGTTTGTTCAACTTCGTTCTTGTTGTAGTTAATTGGTAGGATCCCCAATTAGTTGTGCCTATTTAGTGTGCATAACTTGGAAGAGAGTGCATATTTAGGTATATTATTGAACAACACCGCACCTAGGTTATTGGAGGAATCTATAACTTTAGGCGTAAAGACGGGGTTAGGAATAACGAAGTCTTGGGTGCAATCTAAAGTGAACTATTCAAATTAAAGCTAGCTAGGGTAGCTCGGGAGAGTGCACTAGTAAATTATTGTAGTTGCTCGGGAGAGAATTACTGTAAAAATAGCGTTCATGATTGATAGAATATATTGACAATTTGTATGAGCATAAACAGAAGGGATTCCATCAATAGAGGAAATCAATACCTTAGTCTTTCTCTATATTCTTTACCCAATATTCAATTCTTTCTTTTATGTCTTTGAATTCTTGCAAAAGTTAGTTGTTAGAAAACCTTCACAAAAATATACTCAAAGTTTGGGAACTTGCTTCAGAAGTGTTCTTGGGTTGTGAAAGTTGCGGTTGGTAGGTTAATTCCCTGTGGGATCGATTCTGGACTAATTTGACCAGGTTATATTGACTGCGACCATTGCTTGGACGTAAATCAATTTTGGCGCCGTTTTCGGGGAATTAACGAAATTATAAATTGCCAAATATGACTCAACTCCTATTCCCTCAAGCTAGGGTTAAACCAAACACTTACCTCGATGCTTTGAATTCAACTCAAGTCTCAATTATGGCTTTACCCCGTGATTCTGCAACCAATTCGCTCATATCTAATCATAAATTACATGATTACATTAATAAACACTAAATGAATCAATTTGAATGTGTAAAAATAAATTTTTCAAAGTTATGCCAAAAATTTTCAAAATCGCCCTAGGCCCACGTGGTCAAAACCCAAGGTTCGGACCAGAACTCGATTAACTATTCCCCCACGAACCCAATATTTGATTCGTTTTGAAACCAGATATCAAATCGAGGTCCAAATCTCCAATTTTCGAAAAAACTGGGTTCTACCTAAAACCCCCAATTTCACCCATAAAAATCCTTGATTTAAAGTTGAAAATATGTTAAATGATGTTAATGATTGAAAGAAATGAATAAAAATCAATTTACAAATGATTTGAAAGAAGTGTTTGTTATTGGAAAATCGCCTAAGGAGTTTGTGTTTTGAAAGAATGGTGAAAATGGCTCAAAATTCAACTAAGTATAAAAATATGCAGGCCTCAGTTATGAGAAATGCAAACTAGGGTTCGCAATTGCGAACCCTGACCTACTAACGTGGGATTGCGAACAATAGTTCGTATTTGCGAACTCATTTCGAAAATGCCAGGTTCTCATTTACGACCAAATATGTCGCATTTGTGATTGCCCACCTTCGCATTTGCGAATAATTAGATCGTATTTGCGATCAGCAGGCCAATTCCCTTTTCTCATAATTGCGATGCAAGGCTCGCATTCGCGAGCTTGCAATTGCAAGAGCTTTTTCCGAAATTGCGAAGATCACAGACTAAACATACACACAACCTCAAATACATCATACGGACTTATCCATGCGATCAAATTGCCAAAATAACATCATATTCGTCGAATTAAGCATTATAATTCATGATTCTTTCAAAATTTTCATAAAACATCAAATTTCCATTTTAAGTCCGATACACATCAAACGATGTCTGTTTTCAACCAAACTTTGTAGAAAGTGCTTAAATCATATATAAGTCTTGTACCGAGCGCCGGAACCAAAATACGGGCCCGATACCATAGTCTTCCAATCAAATTTCATTTTCAATTTTCTTAGTTATTTCCAAAAAAATAATTTCACACAAAAATTCATTTCTCGGGCTTGGGACCTCGGAATTCGATTCAGGCCATACGTCAAGTCCCATATTTTCTTACGGATCCTCCGGGACCGTCAAATAACAGGTCGGGGTTCGTTTATCCAAAATATTGACCGAAGTCAAATTTATTCATCTTAATATGCAAATTTAGCATTTTTCTCACGGAATTAATATTTAACCTTTTCGGCTACGCGCCTGGACTGCGCACGCAAATTGAGGCAATATAAAATGAGATTTATAATGCATCTGAAGCACAAAATGAGTAGGAAAATAAGTGATGACCATTTGGATTGTCAACGTAACAATACCTCCTCTTACCTTTTGACTGGGAACGATAACCTTTTTATGTAATTTTTTTCGGTAAAATTTAGAATTGTAACCCAAAAAAAAAGTATTATTACATTTTTTCTTTTTTTCAAAAAATTCTTTCAATCCAAAGTCATAAAAAAGACGAGCGAAATTTCCAAAAGCTTGCTATTCACTTTTTTTGGAAGTTTCAAAGTTTATGTACTCGTATATATAATTTTGTTATTTTTCAATTTGCATGTTTCAAGTTAAAGTAGTCAAGCAATAGATACTACTTTACGTCGTTTTCAGTCTAAAAATGAGTACCAATTCTGCATATTCTATGTATTGAATTGTTCTCATGTTTTGTCTATTGAATCTACGTGATTGGCTAAAGCTAATCAAATAGAGCAAAGCCAGGTGCAAAGTAAGTCGATAAGGATGTTAATTGTAATTTGACCAATTTTTGTTTTTTGAATAAGGGATTTTATTGTGTTTGACAAAAATGACTTCGCTGAGCAAGTAAACCAATTAAAAAGCCATTTAAATGGGTGAAAGAAAAGGACAGTAACAAGGTTGACTAGCATGCTTTTGGGAATCTTGCTAGGGTATTTTATTGACGTTTGTTTAAAAGAAATCTTTAAGAAAAAGGCAATAATTGTTATGTAGTAAACTCTTAAATCTCACCGGAAAATATTGCATAATGGGGTTACCATTCCCTTTCAAAAGGTAAAAAGGGTATCATTTTCCAATATTTAAAAATTAGGTGTAATGGCTTCCTCGCCACCTAAATTTGTAGGACTTTTGAAAGCCAATACACGAACTTTGAATTTTCTATTTGAACACAAATATAAAAAATGAGTACTAATAAATACATCCACCAGAGCGTATATACCAATTGCGCGGACATGTACAACACATTATTACTTTCCATGTGTTATTTTCCATGTGTTATTTGTGGGTCCCAGTTTTAAATACAAAATGATAAAAGTTACAAATACAAAAAGAAAAAAAAACGCTTGAAACGTACTACCCAACCGCCCCCTTCTTCTTCGTTCACCATTTTACAAAAACATGACATCACCATTTTCAAGCTAATTCCGTACCAAAAACTCAAACAAGAAAACAACCATTTTAATGATGAAGAAGATATCGATTAAATACACATAAGAGAAAAAGTAATTGAAAGAATTAGGAAAAAATCCTCTTCTGTCATTTACAACAAAGAAAAATCTGGGATGACTAATTAATTTTCTGGGTTGGACCATTTTTGGGAGCTTGGATAGCAGCAATATATCATCAGTTTGTATTGAGAGCCGGAGCTGTTAAAGTTTAGGAATCTTTCCACAGCAAGTCAACCAACTAAGAAAACTTACCTCACCGCCCTTACAAAGCAAAAACGAAGACAATTGAGTTCACGAGTTCAAAATTTTTATGTCTAATTGTTTGATTCTATGTAAGAAGAATGTATGAACCATTCTCTTTTGTTTGTTTGATACAGTTTAATCTTTAATGGCAGCATTGGATGCGTATTAAAAAAAGGCGAAAGAAAATAAACCATAACCAAATACAGAGAAAGGGGTGGAGACTAGAAAAAATTATTGAAGGGGGAGATGAAGGAAAAAAAAAAAAACAAACAAAAGGGGAGGGGAAGAGAAATTAGGACGAGAAATGAAAAAATTGGCTTGGAATTTTGCTGGGAAGACGAAGAAGTGGAAAAGTCTTTTTTTCTTTTTCATTTTTTATTTTTATTTATATTTTATTCTAATTTTAATATTTTTAGGTAAAAATAATTGAGATAATTTCACATAATGCAGCGTGCTTTGCACGCAGTTTAGCCATGACAATTGAAGTGCTTCCACATAGGCATGGTCAACGGTCAAAAGTATTTTGTTAGTATTCATTTTTTCAAGTTTGAGTGTTCAAATGAAAAAATTTAAAGTTCGTGTATCGGATTTCAAAAGCTGTACAAATTTAAGTGGCCAAGAAGCCATTACACATAAAAAGTTAAAAGGGTTAAGCGGATTTTACTCATAAATACACTTGCGTGACAATTAATGATGAACCTCACCTATAGCATTTTGAAACTTAAATACGTTGACTAATTTATGCTTTAGTGTACACACAATTTACATTATTAGATAGATTGTAATATCAGGCTGTCTATCGGGTAAGTAAGTTTTTATAGTTAGATAGAAGTACTGTTTGAAGTTTTAGTAATATTTAGTTTATTGTTATTGTTCAGTGTGTTCGATCGTAAGAATGTAATTATCCAGATTAGTGATGTTATAATCAAACCCCTTATTTTCATTGTTTGTGTTTCTAAAGTGTATTTTAGCATGTTAAAGTGTCGATCTAATTATAACTTTTGAAACTCATGGATGGATTGTATTGAGTTAGAAGGGTTTGTGTTTCTATGTACTATTGTCTGATGCATTTCGGGAATCAAAACAAGACTATTTGTATACTTGGACCGGTAATAAGTCTTGAATAAATGATATGTTATGATTAATTATGTATGCGCTATAAATCAGGGCGAAATAGGAATATCGCGTCAAAGAGTTAAGTCGAGTTCGAAATCAAAGCCTCATTTCGGACCGAGGTCGGCGTCAATCGCGGCTAGATAGAGAGAGACACCGAGTGATATCGGTATAGCTTGATAATGGAGAAGGCCAGATATCCGCGATTGGTCGAGGAGGCATGAATCTCGAACTAGATCAATCTATGATGGTTAATCAGATGATAATATGGCTTTCTATTATAATTAGAAGTCTACCTTATCTAGGACTCCTCTATTATATAAAGAGGGATCCTATTCATTTGTAACGATTCATTGTTCGCTAAGAAGAATATAGGCAAAATACATACGTTGCCACCCGAGCAATGACCCAAATCCATGTTACACACTTTCTAGCAACGAATATTACTTTACACACCCAACTTTTCCAAATTTTAAGAATATGTGTAATATCACGCACCAATCAAACAGTGATACATGTTGATTGCAACACGATAGGGGATTCAAGAATTACTAAAGAAAAATAAGAAAAATCAAGAAACGTGCGGAAGCTAAAAGAAAATAAAAAACAACGAAAAAGAACGGATATTAAAGATAGATTGAATTTAAGAAAGAGTTTCTTGAATTCAAGAAGTCTATTCTTGAACTTGAACCCTGTCAACAACAACTAGCTAACGAAGAACTAATTCGCCTTTGTTAGAGACTTAAAAAATAAGAAATAGATTGTGAAACCCGGCCCTTTAGAATAACAAGAACAACAATAGTCCTAAACTTATCACCTTTCTTGAATACCTAGAAATGATCTAAGATTTCGAAAAGGGTTTAATCTTACCACCTTAAGTTGAGTCTTGAAAGTTGAAGAATAAATCCAAGAGTAGCCACATACAAGAGTGCAAGAAAAATCTCACAATTTTTATTGATAATAATCTACCTAAAAATAAAGAAGATACCCCTTTATATAGAGAGGGGGTCACGAAATTTACCTAAAAAGTAAGGAAATAAAGTCCTAAACTACTTTGGACAACAAGTCCAACTACCTTAGGAAAAGGAAAATACTAGGAATCAAAAACCAAGATATTCTTGAAAAGTAATTCCAATAATCTTAGGAAAAGAAAAACAAAACCTTAACTACCTAGGAAAGCATCAAATATGTCCTAACAAATTAGGAAAATTTAGGCGCCTAATTTAGGCCCTCCCTGGCTGGTGCTTGGACCCTAATTAACCTCCTCTTGGACTTGGACTTGGACCATGAAATGAGTGTAGCACTTAGCTAAATCTTCTCCATAATTTTGTAGATCTTATTCCACTATTAGCGCATTCTTGATCTCCCATTGAAGCCCAACAACCTTGTCTTGCTTCTCCTTAGCTTGAGACCTCGTGAATGGCCTTCTTGGCGCTTCTACAACTTTATGCTTGTCCATGAAGCTATCACATGTCATTTAAAAACTAAAATAATTAAAATTACAATTGTACCTCTCATCCTCCTCATCTAAACAACCATGGCTGATTTCATCCTCCTTCACTATCAAACACTATAGTCTCTTTCTCCACCTTTTACTTAGTAACAAAGCCACAATTAACTAACAAAAATCACATAAAACATACCCAAAATTCCATCTTTTCTGCTAAAATTGAATCAAAATTTTTGGGCCCAGATCCAACTCATTTTTCATTTCGCTTCTGTAAAAGTTCAATCGCCAATAACTGCCATCGCCAGAAGTCAGTTATTTAAAAATTCATCCATTATAAAATTAAAGAATGTGCACAAGCTTGAGCTATGCTTTAATGGTTGGAAAAAATATCGAAAAATTCTCACTTCCTTAAAATTCGACTTCTCCATAGGTAAAGCTCAAGTTAAGCTTCTCTACAACGAGAAGAGATATGAGAAATCGTGGTATGATTATTTGAGAAGAAGGACATTGGGTGGTGGAGTTCAAAGAGTAGCTATAACAGAATTTAAAAAAAGAAGAAGAGGATGACTCAATTTAAAATTTTAAAGAACTAAAAAAACTTGACATCTGATACAAAATTCTTCTGTTCACGCGACTCAATTCATTGGAAAAAACATGCACTATCCCCGTGAGTAAAGTAATGTGTATCAGATACACATTGAAAATGATGGGTGTGTAAAATAATATTCGTTCCTAGAAAGTGTGTTACAGGGATTTGGATCATAGTTCGTGGGGTAACTTATGTATTGTGCTGAAGAATATATACACTTGTTACTTTCCTGATGTTTCACTTACTCTTCTTAGACTAGCTTTATCATTTATTGTTCTTACTATTCAACCTCGAGAGTATCCCGAGTCGAAGTCAGACTTGGCTAGCACACTGGTTTGATTTACTTTATTCTCAAATTTATTCATTTATTTTCTTGCTTATCAATTGGAAGAAATCATATATCCTTAAAACCACAATATAAGTTTAATTGTTATCCGAATTTTAGTGTAGACATATAATTTTTGATGCTCCCCGAGATTTTACACATTTTAGCTTTTAAAAATTTAATTTAAGTCTAATATCGCTATTTTAATTAGTTTTGACTCTTTTACTTTATTTTATCAAAAAATTAAAAATTAAAAAAATATCTTTTATTTATCTAGTTGATATTTTATTTATTCCCCTTTAGTTTATTTACCTTTCATAAAATTAATCAACTACAAACATAGTATTGATATTCTAGTTTTCCAAAAAGATAGAAAAAAGAATTTTGGACTAATTTTATCTTGTTTTTATGTGTGAAAACCATTAATTTTAGCTTGATTTGGCCCAAAAGAAGCTCACATTTCGCCGAACCCAAACCCCTAGCCCTTAAAACCCTACATCCGTATCCATTTTTTAAGGGAAGAAAGGAGGAGAACCCCTAAGATTCGTAGCCATCAGCGAACCTCAATTAACCCTCTACAGCCTCATCATCTCCAAGACCCTCTACCGCCAGCAACTTCGTCCAAACCCGCATGTCGCCGCTGACCTCCCCTGAATGTTAAAACAAAGGAAGTCACCTAATCTCAGGAGAGATAGCAAGAGAGAGAGCAGCGTCGCTACCTAATCTCTAAGGAAGAGTCAGCTGTACATTACAGTTCTTTTAGTTTATTTTGCCCTTCCCAAATCAAAAAAACATACGCAAATTTTAATTTCCTAATCTGATTTTCGCTAATGGATTTTTCCTGGGTTTTTGTTTCCAAGTTTATTTTTCTGGTTTGAGCCGTCGCAGAATAAATTGATTTCATTGTTTCGGTTTAATTCGAGTTTTCAGGCGAGTTTCAGAGTTTGTCGAAAGTATTATTCGAGGTTTTCGGGCAGATTGGCAGTTCCTGCTCGAGCTTCAATTAGTGCTGATGCTCCTCAAAACCTGGACTATTGCAAAAATGATACAGAAGTGTAGTATCAGCACAATCGATCTCATGTGTTGGTAAGTGTTTAGCCTAATCTTGACAAAGTAAAGCTAGACTTGACATCACATAAACTTGTATAGTTATAAGTATACAGTGGAAATCAAATATCAATCAATTAACATCATGGAAGGGGAAACCTATTATGGGAGATACAATATTAATAATAAATCTAGAGTAACAACTAAAATAGCTTAAATTCATAATGAAACAAGGAATCAATATTCAGACATAAAAACATGGCATTAACAACTATTGCGGCGTGCACCCCGCTCCATACTTTGCCTTTTGCGTGCAACCTGATCCACAAATAACAGTATTGTGGCGTGCAACTCGATCCATACTATTTATCAGGTATTATTGCTGCGGTACACAACCCGATTCTCATATATCATTGTTGCAGCGTGCAACTCACTCCTCAATATTATTTAACAGTCCGAGTCCCCAAACATCAGTCATAATTAAGGGACACAAAACAAGCAAATACATGGCAAACATCTCGGTAAGGTAAAGAATCCAACAAGTTCAACCGAACGTCCCGGCAAAGGAATAACCGACAACACTTTCTCTTCCTTACTTTTCTTATCTTATGATTCACTTTACTATTTTGAGCCAACGCTCCAAAGAATCGAATAATCATTTACTGTTCACATGTTATTCACAACATATAAAAACCCTCCAATAAACATGGAACTCACAGCTCGCTCATCATAATCACATTATAAGAACTCGAGGTCATGCTAGACATCAATGTATAGATACTTGTCACCATGGCTATACATCATACTCGATCACATAGCAATTAGCAGCAAGACTCAACTCTTGTTCCCTCAAGTTAGGGTTTAACCAAACACTTACCTCACAACCTTGAAATCCACTTAATCCTCAACTATTACTTTACCTCGCGGTTCCACCTCCAATTCGCTCGAATCTAATCACAAATTGTTGAATGTATCAACAATCACTAATAGAATTAATTTGAATGCATGAAAATGGATTTCCCAAAGTTCTACTCAAAAATTTCCAAAACGCCCCCGGGTTCACGTGGTCGAAACTCGAGGTTCGAATTAAAACTTGATTACCTATTCCCCCATGAATTCAGATATGTGATTTGTTTTGGAATTGGACCCCAAATTGATGTCCAAAACCCCCAAATTTAGGAACCCTAGTTCTACCATAAATTCCCAAATTTCCCCATTAAAATCCTTGTTTTGAAGTTAAAATTATGTTTAAAATATTAAGGAGTAAATAAAATAAATTAGAAATCACTTACCAATCGTTTTGAAGAAGAAGAATTATTTGAAAAATTGCCTCTTATGTTTTGAGTTTTGAATAAGTGCAAAATAGATGAAAATCTCAGATTTATATACTTTATTGAAGGCTGGTGCGGACCGCACAAAAATGCCACGCGGCCGCGCAGAAAAAGGGAAGAAAAATTGACTCTCTGAACCTACCCAGCGCGGACCGCACTGATTTGGTGCGCAGCCACACTGGTGGACCTGCATCTGGGCCTCTCTGAATCTAGCCACGCGGACGCGCAGAAATGCACCGCGACCGCGCTGGTTGCCTGCTACTCCTGAACATGCAATTTCTATTATTTTTAAGTCTAAGACCTCCCATGACCTACTCAAAACTCACCCGAGCCCTCGGGGCTCCAAACCAAACCTACACATAACTCCAAAAATATCACACGGATTCATCTGTGCGATCAGATCGCTCAAACACATCATAATTCATCAAATTAGGTCTCCAGACTCACGATTCCCTTCCAATTTCCATGAAACATCAATTTTACTGTTTCTAGCTCAAAACATGTCAAATGACGTCCAAATTTAACCAAACTATACAACAATCGCTTAAACCATATATAAGACATGTACCGGGCGTCGGAACCAAAATACGAGCCATATACCATAGTCTTTTAATAAGTTTTCATTTCCATTTTCCTTATAAATTTTAGAAAAATAATTTCATAGAAAAAAATTCTTTCATCAGGCTCTAGACCTCGAAATTCGACTCCGGGCACATGCCCGTGTCCTATATTTTTTCTACGGACCTTTCGGGACCGTCCAATCTCGGGTCCGGGTTTGTTTACCAAAAATATTGACAAAAGTCAACTTTAATCATATTAATATCAAAATTCTTCAAACATTTTTACAGGATTCACATATTTCAACATAAAAGCTTTTCGGCTACGTGTCCGGATTGTGCACGCAAATCGAGGCAAGTATAAATGAGGTTTTCAAAACTTCGGAAGCATGGAGCGGATGAGGAAACAGGTGATGACCCCTTTGGGTTGTCACATCCTCCACCTCTAAAACAACTGTTTGTCCTCGAACGGACAAAAGAAAGAAGTACCTGAGTCGGACAATATATGAGGATAACGGCTTCGTATATCAGACTCGGACTCCCAGGTCGAGGCCTCAGGGGGATGACCTCTCCACTGAATGCGAACAAATGGAAAACTCCTAGATCTCCGCTGAAGAACCTACAGATCTAGAATAGCTACTGTCTCATCCTCGTAAGTTAAATCCTTGTCCAACTGGATAGTGCTGAAGTCTAACACATGCGTAGGATCGCCATGGTACCTCCGAAGCATAGACACATGGAAAATTGGATGCATGGCTGATAAGCTAGGTGGCAATGCAAGTCTATAAACCACCTCTCCCACTCGATCAAGAATCTCAAACGGACCAATGTACCCAGGTCTAAGCTTACCCTTCTTTCCGAACATCATCACGCCTTAAACAGGCGACACCCGGAGCAATACCTGCTCACCAACCATAAAATCTACATCCCGAAGCTTACGGTCTACATACCTCTTCTGCCTAGACTGAGCTGAACGTAGCCTTTCTTGAATAATCGTGACCTTATCTAAGGCATCCTAAACTAAGTCTGTACCAATCAACCGAGCCTCTCCGGCTCGAACAATCCGACTGGAGACCGACATCGCCTACCATACAACACCTCATATGGATCCATCTGAATGTTGGACTGGTAAAAATTATTGTAGGCGAACTCTGCTAAAGGCAAAACCTGGTCCCACTAGCCTCCAAAGTCAATGACACACGCTCGGAGCATATCCTCTAAATTTTAAATAGTCCCCTCGGTCTGACCATCCGTTTGAGGATGGAACACTGTGCTCAACTGACTGGGTTCCTAACTCTTGCTGAACCGCTCTCCAGAAGCGCGAGGTAAATTGCGTACCCCGATATGAGATGATGGATACAGGCACCCCATGAAGGCAAACAATATCTCGGATATAAATCTCAGCTAACCTCTAGAATGAATAAGAGAGTGCTGCTGGAATGAAATGCACTCACTTGGTCAGCCTATCAACAATGACCTAAATAGCATCAAACTTCTTTCGAGTCAACGGTAGTCCACTAATGAAATCCATGGTAATCCTCTCCCACTTCCACTCGGGAAGCTCAATCCTTTGAAACAAGCCACCGGTTCTCTGATACTGCTAGCGCGTTGTTCAACCCAAATGACATGACTAAAAACTCATAGTGCCCATACCGAGTGCGAAATGCTATTTTAGGGACATCAGACGCCCAAATATTCAGTTGATGGTAGCCAGATCTCAAGTCTATCTTTGAGAATACCCTTACTCCTTGGAGCTGGTCAAACAAATCATCAATTCTCGACAGTGGATACTTATTCTTTATCATCACTTTGTTAAATTGCCGGTAATCAATACACATCCTCATCGAACCATTCTTCTTCTTCACAAATAACACCGGTGCACCCCAAGGAGAAACACTAGGCCTGATAAAACCCTTCTCTAGTAATCCTGCAACTGGTCATTTAACTCTTTTAACTCTGGCGGGGCCATGCGATACGGTAGAATAAAAATGGGTTGGGTGCCCGGAACCAGATCAATAAAGAAATAAATATCCCTATTGGGCGGCATACCCGTCAGGTCTAAAGGGAAAACCTCGGGAAACTCCCGTACAATAGAAACAGAGTCAATAGAAGGAACCTCTACGCTGGAGTCGCGAACATACGCCAAATAACCTAAACACCCCTTCTCGACCATGCGTCGAGCCTTAACGTATGAAATAACAGTGCGGGTGCCATGACCTGGAGTCCCTTTCCACTCTAGTTGGGGTAATTCTGACAAAGCCAACGTCACGGTCTTGGCGTGATAATTTAAGATAACATGATACATGGACAACCAATCCATCCCCAATATAACATCAAAATTCACCATATCTAAAAGTAATAAATCAACACGGGTCTCAAGATCCTCAAACACAACCATATAGGAACGATGCACCCGGTCGACTACTATGGATTCACCCACCGGCGTAGATACATAGATAGGAATGTCCAAAGCGTAACTAGACATTGCTAGGCAGGGTGAAAAATAGGACGACACATAAGAATATGTAGACCCAGGGTCAAATAGTACTGAATTATCTCTATCGCAGCAGAGTCGCCAGAGCTGTCACACCTCCCTTTTTACTAGCCCCACATAAGCATACAAATACGCTTGTAAGGTATACCCCGACGCTCAAATATCCGAAATGGATAAAATAACGTAAGGGAAGGAGTTTTTCCAATTAAAGGACAATCGGTTCGGGATTTTATTGAGATTAATCAGAGTCGCCACTTGGGAAAGGTAATGGTGTCCCAAGTCACCGGTTAATCCCGAATCCGAGGAATTTGACTCATAAAAATATCTGCGAAGCAAAGATCCGGATAAGGAACTCTGTTAACCCGGGAGAAGGTGTTAGGCATTCCCGGGTTCCGTGGTTTTAGCACGGTCGCTCAATTGTCGTTCCCGACTCTTGTTTGACTTAATTACAGATTTTAACAACATATATTGCTTTTTACGTTGAGTATTATTTTTTTAGAGAATTTGCGGCATCGCGAAAACACGCCTTGAGTCACACCGCAACCAGTACGCCTGTGACTTTCGGTGTATTTCAGCTTTGCCGGGATTTGGATTTGAGTCGCACCAAGTGCACACTCGTTCATAGGAAAGTACGTTAAATCGTGCCCTAAATAACGTCTATCGGCTTTTAAATCTTTTGGGAGAAGCTATGGAATTCGCTATTAGCTTTCCCGAGTCTACTTTATTATCTTATTACTAAATGGGGGCCCCGCTTGTTTAACGTTGGGCGAGGCTCGTCCCAATTCAATTTTAAAGTTCGATCCTAAGAAGTGTATACTACGTCTCTCTAATTGTGTTTTTTCCTTAATCGTTTCCTAATACTAAGCATTCCCGGCCCTTCCGATTTCTATTGTTATTTGGGCCTGGACCTTCACGTCAATTAATTAGATCAGCAATGGGCCAAGCCCAGGCGGTCTTCAGGCTTTCTTTCAATGGACCAGTCAGTTTCGTATGGCAGTTCAGGCCCACGTTACACATAGGGTCCGAACCAAATTGTAATAACAAAGAGTATAACACAAAATTCATATAAAGAAATAAATACTCAGAATTGGAAATGAAATCAAATCACCTTTATCTATTAATAAGGAAACCAGTACACAAAAACAGTAGTATTAAGTTAATGGACTATGTACATGAAGAGCTCAATCCATTGTTATCACTATACGCTCATAACTAAGAATTTATACTAATATCTAATTATTTGCTAAGGAGGTATTCTGGAACACAACCTACTTACCTAGGAAATTAAAGTGATTTAACTAATTATTCACAGCATCAAAAGAGAAACTAAACGATTAATCACAGATGTTTGCTATATTACCAGTTTCACTGCGAGCTATACCTCTCATCATCACCGGTTCATCCTAATTGAATTGCTTCAATATCTAGTTATTTTCCCTTTTAAAACTCAATCAGATTTGAACCTAGATTCACAGAAGCAGACTAATTATGTAAGCAATAACTATACGAGTCTCTATATCTAAGCGATTTAAGGGTTTAAACAGGACCAAACAGTGGGTTTTACAGTGACTTAGTTCATTACAACGTTATTAAATCAGTTACGCTTGACTTGAACTAATGTCTTTTATCTTCTAAAACTTACTTATACTAAAATGTAGATCCACACCAGATGATTATCTACGTGATCATGGCTTATGAGACTATTGGGAAGAACATTTAACGATTTGGGAACTTATGATATGCTAACTTATGTTTTAATGTTTTTACCTAATTAAACTAAGTGATATGCTATTACTACTACGATACTACTATTATACTACTTATTCTATCACTAAGCTATTACATCTTTTGTGTTTTGTTTTTTTCTCTCTGCAATCTATTGTAATACACTACAAATAAACTGCAAATTCAAACTAACACTACAACTATTAAGCTAACAGTACACATTTGTTAACACGAAAACTTAAAATGAATCTTCATTTTTATTTCATCCAAATCATCAATACAACTTCAATTGTAGAGAAGTGTACCTGGTTTTGAAAGGAATGGGAAAATGGCAAATCAACAAGGCGGTGAAAATACATCAACAACAACAGTAACAACCAGCAGTAGCTTCAACACCTCAATCCCGAAAATCCCAGCAATACGGAGAAAAACAAAAACAAACCAGTAAAAAATAGAAAGGAAATATATTTTCCAGATTTTCTCTTTGTTTTGGCTTTCTAGCTTTGAACTCTTTTCACTTCTCAAAAGAAACTCTCAAAAATTGCATTTTTCGCCATGTATACTTTTGTGTCCAGAATGTATATCGAGTGTATACTACAGCAGGAAAAATTTTTTATTTTTACTTCTCTTCCTATTTTTCCTCTCTTTTTTTCCACCCTTTTTTCATAAATCTTCTCTTCTATTTATAGGCAAGAATTTCGAAAATTTTCAGATTTTTTATTAAAAAGAAAAATATTTTTTTAATTTAAAGAAAACCCACTAATCCATGTTTTCCTCTCCTTGTTTTCTTCCTTGATTTCCTTGCCCCCCACTACTTTATGTCATGTAATTATGATTATTTTTTGCTAAAAAAATCTGAAATTTTCTTCTTGGGCCAAGGGGTTTTGGGTTGGGTAAGGTTTCTTAGGAATTGGGCTTGTAACTTAATTTGCAAGATGGCCCAATCCAATTTTTTTCCATTTTGTTCTTCTCCATTATTCAACTTCCTAATTAATAAAGCCCAAAATACTAAGATTAATTTATAAAAACTAAAATTATCTTGAAATACTAATCTCATAATAATAATTGTCACCTAATTTTAAATGGTAATTAAAATACAATCACACAATTTGGACATTAAAGGCTAAAATGCAAAAGATGCCTATTTTTGTGATTTTCATTTTTGTAAGATAAAATTAATTACTCCTAATTGTAGAATTAAATCCTAAATGCAAATGCGATATATATATATATATATATATATATATATATATATATATATATATATATATATATATATATATATATATATATATATATATATATATATATATTGTCATTATTTTTTTTAAAAATGACACTAAATTCACAACAATTGCAAACAACACAAAACTCTTTTATTTTGAATTTTTGGGAGTAATTCTCATATAGGGCAAAAATCACGTGCTCACAACTGCCCCTCTTTGCGCGTAAACACGAAGAGTTTCTGTGCAAAGACAAGTGAGCGGATACGAGCGATTTTTGCCCGTTTGAGCACTCCGTGAGAAGCATTTTTTTTTTCAAAATTTTGACCGAACCTTTGCTTCAAGAGGTTTCCTACATATCCCTGGCTAAAAGGGAATCAGGTCAATGTAGTTCGGAAAATTTTGGTAGCTGGGACTACCAATGAAACTGCGATTACCAGACTCACTGTTGCATTGACACTGTTGAGACCTGCTGACTTACTCCTTATTACACCGGGGGGGTAAAATGTAAAATGAAGAAGCTATTCTAAGCTATGATCCTACAATTACAATTGTTCCTAATCTAGCTTTTGCTCTTCTTCCCTTTCCGGTGATGCAGAATCTTCCTTTTTTGTTGATTTTCTTGTTTTTTCTTGATGACTCTCTTTTTTGTTGATTTTCTTGTTTTTTCTTGATCTCGAGCTGAACCTGCTCAAAACAAAACAACAAACTACCTCTTTTTTTCTTTTTTTCCTGCCCCAGTGTGGGCTTTTAAATATATGAACCATGATGATGCAGAAAATATTCCCGTATTTGAAGGTGGGCGCCTAACAGAAATTTAAACGTGCAAATGCGAATGCAGAAAAATATTCCCGTATTTGAAGGCGGGCGCCTAACAGAATTTAAACGTGCAATGCGATGCAGAAAATATTCCCGTATTTGAAGGTGGGCGCCTAACTAAATTTAAACGTGCAATGCGATGCAGAAAATATTCCCGTATTAGAAGGTGGGCGCCTAACTAAAATTAAACGTGCAATGCGAATGCAGAAAATATTCCCGTATTTGAAGCGGGGGCGCCTAACGTAAATTAAACGTGCAATGCGAATGCGTAAAATATTCCCGTATTCGAGGGGGGCGCCTACCGAAATTTAAACGTGCAACGCGAATGCGAAAATATTTCCGTATTCGAGGGCGGGCGCCTAACATAAATTAAACGTGCAATGCGAATGCAGAAAAATATTCCCGTATTTGAAGGGGGGCGCCTAACGTAAATTAAACGTGCAATGCGAATGCGTAAAATATTCCCGTATTAGAAGGCGGGCGCCTAACGTAATTTAAACGTGCAATGTGAATGCGTAAAATATTCCCGTATTCGAGCGTGGGCGCCTAACATAAATGAAACGTGCAATGCGATGCAGAAAATATTCCCGTATTGGTGGGCACCTAACCGAATTTAAACGTGCAATGCGATGCAAAAAATATTCCCGTATTCGGGTGGGCACCTAACGAAATTAAACGTGCAATGCGAATGCAGAAAATATTCCCGTATTCGAGGGGGGCACCTACCGTAAATTAAACGTGCAATGCGAATGCGTAAAATATTCCCGTATTTGAAGCGGGCGCCTAACGTAAATTTAAACGTGCAATGCGAACGCGAAAATATTCCCGTATTTGAAGGCGGGCGCCTACCAGGAAATGTAAACGTGCAACGCGAATGCGAAAATATTCCCGTATTTGAAGCGGGGCGCCAACGTAAATTTAAACGTGCAATGCGATGCGTAAAAATATTCCCGTATTCGAAGCGTGGGCGCCTAACGTAATTTAAACGTGCAATGCGATGCAGAAAATATTCCCGTATTAGAAGGTGGGCGCCTAACGGAATTGAAACGTGCAATGCGATGCAGAAAATATTCCCGTATTTGAGGGTGGGCGCCTAACGAAATTGAAACGTGCAATGCGATGCGTAAAAGTATTCCCGTATTCGAGGGTGGGCGCCTACCGAATTTAAACGTGCAATGCGATGCGCAAAAGTATTCCCGTATTCGAAGGTGGGCGCCTAACCGAATTTAAACGTGCAATGCGATGCGTAAAATATTCCCGTATTCGAAGGTGGGCGCCTAACGGAATTTAAACGTGCAATGCGAATGCGTAAAATATTCCCGTATTCGAGCGCGGGCGCCAACGTAAATTTAAACGTGCAATGCGAATGCGTAAAATATTCCCGTATTTGAAGGCGGGCGCCTAACAGAAATTAAACGTGCAATGCGAATGCGAAAAATATTCCCGTATTAGAAGGTGGGCGCCTACCGTAATTTAAACGTGCAATGCGAATGCGTAAAATATTCCCGTATTTGAAGGCGGGCGCCAACGTAAATTAAACGTGCAATGCGAATGCGTAAAATATTCCCGTATTTGAAGCGGGGGCGCCTAACGTAAATTAAACGTGCAATGCGAATGCGAGAAAATATTCCCGTATTCGAAGGCGGGCGCCTACCGTAAATTAAACGTGCAATGCGAATGCGAAAATATTCCCGTATTTGAAGGTGGGCGCCTAACGTAAATTAAACGTGCAATGCGAATGCGTAAAATATTCCCGTATTTGAAGGCGGGCGCCTACCGTAAATTAAACGTGCAATGCGAATGCGTAAAATATTCCCGTATTTGAAGCGTGGGCGCCTAACGTAAATTAAACGTGCAATGCGAATGCGTAAAATATTCCCGTATTTGAAGGTGGGCGCCTAACGTAAATTTAAACGTGCAATGCGAATGCGTAAAATATTCCCGTATTCGGGCGCGGGCGCCTAACGTAAATTAAACGTGCAATGCGAATGCGTAAAATATTCCCGTATTCGAAGGCGGGCGCCTACCGTAAATTTAAACGTGCAATGCGAATGCGTAAAATATTCCCGTATTTGAAGCGTGGGCGCCTAACGTAAATTAAACGTGCAATGCGAATGCGTAAAATATTCCCGTATTTGAGGCGGGCGCCTAACAGAATTTAAACGTGCAATGCGAAAAGTATTCCCTCAGCCTGAGGAACTGGGGAGTGGATTTTAAAAGATGTTACCTTTCTCTTTTTGGTATTTTCTTTTTACCAACTTATCTCTTGCCTGTGAATTTCTCCACTTATTCGGCATACTTTCTCTTTTTGGTATTTTAAATTTTCCACATTGGTCACATTCACTTTAAAGTGATTAGTGACAATTTGTTCCTGCATGAAACAAAATTTATTAGATATAAACTGCTGGCAACTGGCATCTGCCGTCCCCACTTCTTATTGCTTCCTTTGTTTTTGCTTTCTCATGTTGCATGGCTTTTGACTTCTCGTCCCTTGCAGACTCTTTTTTGTATTTTTCTCATTTCTCCATTTTTGTTTTGTTTTCTTTTCCTTTGGCCATGTTTGCCAAGCTTCTTTATTTCTTTCCCCAATCTTCCATCCTTTCTGATCCAGTGTTATTTCAACTTTCGTTATCAGGAGCTGGTAATTAGCTCTCAAAAGGTAAACAATGAAATGCAGAAAAATAAAAGAAAGGTAAGGGCGTTTTGGAGAGATGATAGAACTTATCTGGGTATTTGCCGGCTGATTCCGCCGACCATGCCATGTATTTAAACTCTGACCCAGTTCGTTCCAATCATTATTCTGTCTCTGAATTGTTTCCAGCCCAAACCGATATTATTTTTTGTTGCCTTTTCTCTTTTCTGATGATCGCCTTACGGTGCCTCGAAAGGTTTTCACCAATAAGACTCTCTCATTTATTCTCTCAACCTCACAATCATCTCACAATGTCGATTAAGGTTTTCACTGATGAGACTCTCTCATTTTATTTCTCTCAACCTCACAATCGCCTCACAGTGCCGGCTAAGGTTTTCACTGATGAGACTCTCTCATTTTTATTATTTTTTCCATTTTTCCTTTTTGTATTTTGTTTTCTGTACCACGGGTATTATCCGATGCTTCGCTCCTCCTTCGCTGTATTTGTTATCATTTCAAAATTGATCAGAAGGTCTTTCTTTGGACTGTAACGTGGCTTTTGGGTGGGTTAAGAAAGAAAGATATAAAGGCTCAAAATTTCAACGAGGGTTAAAAATATTTACAACTCTCGAAATTATTAAACATAACTTCTGCCCCAGTTTCAATATGTGGGGAATTTTTGGATTTTTTCTTTATTGTGACTGAACCTCAGAGAGGCTGCCTACGTACCCTTTCGGGATCAAGTCGGACGTAGTTCATCCAACTTCATAAGTTAGATGGATTTCTTTTTGACTTTTTCCCGATTTCTTTGTCTTTTTCTCTTTTTCATTCATTTATTCAATTTTTTTCATTTTTCATCATTTTTTCATTTTTTTTTCATTTTTCCATCATTTCATTTTTCATTCTGGCAATTTCGATCTTATTGCACTAAAGCGATTCCGAGAGAGGGATATGAAAGAATTCATTCATTAAGGCTCAAAGGGGTTATCAATGGATAAAGTGTTTGGATAGAGAATAAAATGCCTTCGTCATTTCAATTCCAAAATCACAACAAAATACAAAACACATAATTGAAAAGGAATCATACATAGTATCTTTTGACCGCATCCGAATTGATAGCAGTCTCTACGCACTTTCCTTCAACATCAGTTAAGTATAATGCTCCATTGGACAACACCCGCGATACCACGAATGGTCCCTGCCAATTCGGTGCAAACTTGCCTTTTGCCTCTGCCCAATGTGGTAAGATACGCCTCAATACCAGTTGTCCGACTTCAAACTTTCGAGGTCGTACCTTCTTATTATATGCTCTGGCCATTCTTCGCCGATACAATTGTCCATGGCAGACTGCGGCCAATCTCTTCTCATCAATCAAATTCAACTGTTCTAACCGGGCCTTTACCCATTCATCGTCATCTATCTCAGATTCGGCTATAATTCGCAATGACGGTATTTCTATTTCTGCGGGTATAACGGCCTCCGTTCCATACACCAGGGTATAAGGTGTGGTTCCGATAGAAGTACGTACCGTCGTGCGATAACCCATGAGAGCAAAGGGTAACTTTTCATGCCATTGCTTGGATCCCTCCACCATTTTTCGGAGAATCTTCTTGATATTCTTATTCGCCGCCTCTACTGCACCATTCGCCTTTGGCCTGTAAGGTGTGGAATTGCGGTGTGTGATCTTAAATCTTTCACAAACTTCCGCCATAAGATGACTGTTTAGATTGGCTCCATTATCTGTGATAATCACCTTGGGGATTCCAAATCGGCATATGATATTCTCGTGCACAAAATCCACCACCGCTTTCTTCGTCACCGCCTTGAATGTCTTAGCTTCGACCCACTTGGTGAAATAATCAATTGCAACCAGGATAAACCTGTGCCCATTAGAAGCGGCTGGATCTATCGGGCCGATGACATCCATGCCCCAAGCAACAAAGGGCCAAGGTGCTGACATTGTGTGCAACTCATAAGGCGGGGAGTGGATCAGATCCCCATGTACCTGGCATTGATGGCATTTCTTTACATACCTGATACAATCACGCTCCATCGTGAGCCAGTAGTACCCCGCTCTCAAAATCTTCTTTGCTAAAACATATCCGCTCATGTGGGGTCCGCATACTCCAGCATGTACTTCGATCATGATTTCATTTGCTTGTTGTGCATCTACACACCGCAATAAACCCAAATCTGGTGTTCTTTTGTATACCACTCCTCCACCGAAGAAAAATCCATTGGCTAGACGCCTGATGGCTCTCTTCTGGTCTCCAGTGGCTTGCTCCGGGTATTTGCCAGCTTTCAAGTATTCTCTAATATCATGATACCACGGCTCTCCATCCGACTCTTCTTCCACAACGAAGCAATAAGCATTCTGATCTCGGACTTGGATCTGGAGCGGATCTATATATGTCTTGTCCGGATGATGCAACATAGAGGACAATGTGGCCAAAGCATCCGCAATCTCATTGTGCATTCTTGGGATGTGCTTGAACTCTATAGACTGGAATCTTTGAGATAACTCGTGCAAACAATACCGATATGGTATCAATTTCAAATCTCGTGTCTCCCATTCCCCTTGAATTTGGTGTACCAAGAGATCCGAGTCACCCATGACCAAAATCTCTTGAATACCCATATCAATCGCCATCCTTAATCCCAAGATGCACGCCTCATATTCGGCCATATTGTTGGTACAGAAAAATCGAAGCTGAGCTGTGACGGGATAGTGTTGACCCGTACTTGAAATGAGTACCGCTCCGATACCAACGCCCCTGCTGTTGACAGCTCCGTCAAAGTACATTTTCCATCCCGGCCTCTCCTCTTGCTCCATCTCCTCGACAAGCATTGCCTCTTCATCCGGAAAGTATGTCTTCAATGGCTCATATTCATCATCCACCGGATTTTCGGCTAAGTGGTCCGCAATAGCTTGTGCCTTCATTGCCGTACGAGTTACATAGATAATGTCGAATTCCGTGAGCAGAATCTGCCATTTGGCCAGTCTTCCCGTAGGCATAGGCTTCTGAAATATATATTTGAGAGGATCCAACCGTGATATCAAGTACGTGGTGTATGCTGACAAATAATGCTTTAGCTTCTGAGCCACCCAGATCAATGCACAACAAGTTCTCTCCAGTTGGGTATACTTCACCTCGTAAGATGTAAACTTTTTGCCGAGGTAGTAGATGGCTTGTTCTTTCTTGCCTGTCTCGTCATGTTGACCCAGTACACAACCGAAAGAGTTATCTAGCACCATCAAATACAAAATCAGAGGACGCCCGGTTCTGGAGGAACTAACACCGGAGGATTGGCCAAATATTCCTTGATCTTGTCAAAGGCTTCCTGACATTCGTCGGTCCATTTCACTGCCGCATCTTTCTTCAACAACTTGAAGATCGGCTCGCATGTTGATGTCAATTGAGCAATGAACCGACTAATGTAATTCAACCTTCCTAATAAGCTCATGACCTCCTTCTTGTTCTTCGGCGGAGGTAGACTTTGAATAGCCTTGATCTTTGATGGATCCAATTCAATACCTCGCCGACTCACAATAAACCCCAGTAGTTTCCCTGAAGGTACTCCAAAAGCACACTTCGCCGGATTGAGCTTTAGATTGTACCTCCGGAGTCTTTGGAAAAACTTCCTCAAATCTTTCACATGATCAGGTTGTTTTCTGGACTTTATGATGACATCATCCACATATACTTCAATTTCTCGATGCATCATATCATGAAACATCGTGGTCATTGCCCTCATGTAAGTTGCCCCGACATTCTTCAATCCAAACGGCATTACTCTGTAACAGTACGTTCCCCAAGGTGTAATGAAGGCAGTTTTCTCAGCATCTTCTTCGTCCATCAGGATCTGGTGATAACCTGCATAACAGTCCACAAACGAACCGATTTCATGCTTGGCGCAATTATCGATCAATATGTGAATATTTGGCAATGGGAAGTCATCCTTCGGACTAGCTTTGTTGAGGTCTCTATAGTCTACACACACTCTGGTTTTGCCGTCTTTCTTCGGGACCGGCACAACATTTGCCAACCAGGTGGGGTATTTGGTAACTCTTATGACCTTTGCCTCGAACTGCTTATTCACCTCTTCCTTTATCTTCACGCTAATGTCCGTTTTGAATTTCCTCAGCTTCTGTTTTACCGGCCGGCATTCAGAGTAGATAGGCAACTTGTGTACTACCAAATCTGTGCTAAGCCCGGGCATGTCATCATAGGACCAAGCAAAAATGTCCTTGAATTCATGTAACAACCTTATCAATTCATCCCTAAGGGGTGCCTCCAAATGTACACTAATCTTTGTTTCTCGGACATTATCTTCGCTCCCCAAGTTTACAGATTCTGTATCACTCATATTTGGCTTGGGTTTTTCTTCGTATTGTTTCATGTCCTTACTTATTTCCTCCAAGGCTTCCTCATCCTCACATTCTGTTTCACTCTCTTCCTCGATTTCTTGTATAGTAACGTGATTGTCAGAACTGGGTCTAGAATCCTTCACGCATGACATGGCATTGGAATCAACACATGCAAAACTGTACAAAAGGAAAATATAAAGAAAAATAAGGCAAAAGTGAAGAAAAAGGAAAAACTGCATTTCATTAATAAAAAGAAACGAACAATGTTCGGGATACATGGTAATTTTTTTTTTCATGAGGGGAATGGGGAAAATAACAACTTTCGGGGAAGCAATGATGAAATTTTGAGCTAACTACCAAGACTCCTTCCGGATAGGGAAAGGAGTAGCTTCCCAATTGTTCAATGTGACTTTGGGCCCCACAAGTTGCACGTCCATGTTGCTCGTGCCTTCCCTTGCTTCAATCGTGTTCACCTCCCAAAACAATTTCTTGAAACCAAGCATTTCTTCATCAAGTTGGGTCTCAATGCACTTTGCTGCAGCAGATGGTTGATATTTTGTACCAGGCCTGATAAAGATGTCGGATAATTTGGGTATGGGTTTGGGCAAGGTCCAGTTTTTCTTGGCTTTAGAGGCTCTTTGGATATCGGCAAAGGTGGGTTTGAACCCTAAGCCGAATCTCCCTTTATTCTCCGGAAGCTGAACTGGTTGAGTGACTCCCTGCAGTGTTTTACCTAATCCCCTCCCCGGTGCAAATCCGTTTTTCAGCATTTCTCTGGCCACCATCACAGCAGTTGGTGCCATCATAGGGGTTGGTAACTTTTCTCCTTCAGCAACTCTATTCACCTCAACAACATCCGTCACTTGGTAGACCCAAGGACCCCTATCCCCATCAGTACCATCAAAAGGTGCTACCACATTACAAGCATTTTCCTCTCCGTGTACAACAATCTCTTGTTGCTCCCATTCAAACTTGACCATCTGATGTAGAGAAGATGGTACCGCCTTGGCCGCATGAATCCAGGGTCGACCTAACAGCAGGTTATATGATACGGCAATATCAAGCACCTGGAACTCCATCGTAAAATCAACGGGACCGATGGTCACTTCCAAAATAATATCTCCTAACGTGTTCTTACCTCCGCCGTCAAATCCTCTCACATTGATATTGTTTCTCCGGATTCTGTCCGGGCTAATGTTCAGCTTCCCTAGAGTTGACAGCGGGCAGATGTTCGCGCTCGATCCATTGTCAATCAATACCCTGGTCACGACTGACTCTTCACTCTTTACTGTGAGGTACAATGCTTTATTGTGTTCAGTTCCTTCCACCGGCAGCTCCCTATCAGAAAAGGTGATCCTGTTAGACTCGAAAATTTTACTAGTGATCTTCTCCAAGTGACACACTGAAATCTTCTCCGGAACATGAGCTTCATTTAGAATCTTCATAAGAGCCTTCCGGTGCTCTTCCGAATGTATCAACAAAGATAACAAAGAAATTTGGGCCGGGTCTTTCTTAACTGCTCAACCACCGAGTACTCTTGTGACTTCATTTTCTTAAGAAATTCTTCTGCTTCCTCCTCCGACACTGGCTTCTTCAGTTGACTTTCTTTTACCGTTTTCATCTTTCTCAGTTCCTCCGGAGCAAAACACCTTCCAGATCGAGTAAGTCCATGCGTTTCATTAATTTCACCAGAAATCTCTTTTCCCTTGTAAACTACTGTTACCTTGTTATAGTTCCAAGGCACAGTCTTTGTATTCACCACTGGCATTTGCACTACTGGTTTTATGATTACTGGCTCTGCACTTGCTCCTTTCACAGTCACGATCGTCTTTGCACCTGGAACTACCACCTTTAAACCTCCCATCACTACCGGCTTTGGTTTCTCAACAATTGCTTCCTCTTTCACAATTTCTTTCTCTAACTTGTCACTCGACTTTATCATCATGACGGTCTGAGATGGTTTTTGATTGCCATCACCCTGCACCAGTTCTATCATATTCGTTTCGTGGTGATTCGGCAATGGATTCTGGGTAATGTTTGGGGCCTCGGGAGCCTGCACTTCAATTCTCCTCTCATCGATAAGATCTTGAATGGCATTCTTTAATTGCCAGCATTTCTCAGTATCATGGCCCACCGTTCCTGAACAATATTCACATCTGACAGAAGTGTCAAGGTTCTTTGGGGGAGGATTTGGATTTTTTGGTGCGATTGGGCTCAACATCCCCAATTCTTTCAACCTCTGGAAAAGACCGGTATATGATTCTCCGAGAGGAGTGAATGTTTTTCTTGCTTTGTTTCTCCAATCAACGTCCGGCCCGGGTCTATTCTCGTTGCGTAAGTGCTTAGTGGTCGAGTACGTGTTTCGGGTACGTGCACACATCGCGCGGAGCTCGAGCTCTCCACACGCGGGGTGGCGGCGCGGGTAGGCTTCGGGCTCGAGCGGTGATGGCACGCGGGACGCCGGCGTGGTACGCGGCGGCGGCGGGTTATATGGGCTTGGCGCATTGTAGGGATTTGGCGGTTAGGATGGTGGTGGTGGATTATATGGGGTTGACGGGCTTGGTGGGTGTTGGCGGTAAGGTCTGGGTGGGTTATAATGTGGGTTGCGACTCCAGGGCCTGCTTTCAACGGTTGACACTTCTTCTTTCTTCTTCTTTCCCATCACTCCTCCGCTTCCACTCGTATAGCTTGATTGGTGGCTTTGATAGCCGAAAAACTCATAATTTTGTTTGTCTTCAAACCCTCTTCTACAAAACTTCCCATTTTCACAACTTCGTTGAAACTTTTCCCGATTGCTGACACTAGATGGCCGTAGTATGTTGGATCCAAAGCTTGCAGAAAACAATCCACCATCTCTCCTTCTTTCATCGGCGGATCCACTCTAGCGGCCTGTTCCCTCCATCTAAAACCGTATTCTCTAAAGCTCTCTCCTGGCTTTTTCTCCAGCTTGGTAAGGGATAACCTGTCGGGTATGATCTCCAAATTGTACTGAAAGTGACTAGCGAAAGCTTGCGCTAAGTCATCCCAAACGAACCATCTTGTATGGTCCTGTCGGGTATACCATTCCAGAGCTGATCCACTCAAACTTTGGCTGAAGTACGCCATCAACAATTCATCTCTTCCTCCCGCGCCTCTCATCTTGCTACAGTATCCTCTTAGATGAGCTACCGGATCCCCGTGTCCGTTGTACATGTCGAACTTTGGCAACTTAAATCCCGCAGAAAGCTGCACCTCAGGAAACAAACACAGGTCTTTGTAGGCTACACTTACTTGCCCTCCCAGCTCCTTGCATATTGCGGAAAGCATTCTCAAGACTCTTTACTTTCCGAGCCATCTCTTCCTGCCCGGCACTTGCTTCTATCATAGGAGCGTGAGACTCGTGTTGTCTGAAAGTCGGCTCCGGAGGGTAGTAGTGAGAATCCTGGATATGAAACATTGGTTCGCTAGAGGATTTGTGGATAACAGCGGGCGGAGGTGCCACATATACAGGAGCAACTTGTGGAACCTGAGGTGGTGTTTGCTTGGCTGGAGGTGGTGGTATTTGGGAGGTGGAAGCATAGTAGTGAGGGTAGTCGGGGTAGGTGGAAGACGAGTTCATTGTTGGTGGCTCTGGGTTAGGATTGGCCGGAGGGACATATGCAGGGTTAGCAGGGTAGGCTGGTAGTGGTTGACCTCTTGACCAAGCCTGGTACATTTCAGCCATCTGTTGTCTTAACTTGTACATTTCTTCTTTCATCCCCGCCACATCCACGATCTCTTCTTCGTGAGCAGGGTCTACAATGGTTGCCTCGATCTCCTGGGACACAGCCTTTGTCATCTTTTTGTACCTGGTGTTGTATGGGTGGGTAGCCAGTATGCCAGTTGCCTAGAAAATCTGGACTCACAAACATCAACACTTGTTAGTTGTTAGCGCATGAATAAGATGTAACGACTTTAAAAACAAACATATTTGCTCGAATCGTTATGCATCATCCCGGCCGCTGCTCACTTCGATCATCTTTTTCTTTTTCCGCTCTTTAGTTTTCTTTCTTTCTTTTCTTTTCTTTTCTCCTTTTTCTCTTTTCTTGCTTTTTCTCTTCTCTCTCTCTTTTTTTTTTCTTTTCTTGCTTTTTCTTCTCTTTCTTTTTCCTTGCCGTTTTCATAATCACGCTCCTATTTATTTGCCTAGCGGATATGAAGGAAATGACATAAAGTAAAAGAATTGATAACAACACTTTGTTTTCTCATTGATAATTCAAAACCTTGATTACAAAGCGATGTTTAAGAAAAATAAAAGATGATGCATGACCTAAGAGTACATTAATGCACCTAATGCCCGCGAGGCATCGTTCGGCCTTGCCGCGGGCCTATATGCTAAACCCCTTTGAAGCCTATCCAGGTCGGCCATGACTTGTTGAACGAAGAACTTCACTGCAGATAAAAAAGTCCTTCGAGACATCTCTTCACAAAGCTGAGTCTTCTGGGTGATGTACTGGGCGATGCGAACAATCTTTTCTCTGATGACCCCTTTTTCTTGCAATAACCGGCTTATTTGTTGATTGCGAGCGTCCAAGACATGTTGGTTGTCCTTTTGCACCTGTTGTAGCTCCAATTCTAATCTAGCCATGGTCGTGTAGCAATATTCTCTTTCTTCCTCAAGATCTTTGATAATCTTGTTGCTCTTGGCCGTGGCTGAAATTATTTTCTTTCTAAGCTGGGCTACTTCAACATCATGCTTGTCTTGCAGTTGTTGAACCAATTTGGCTCTTTTCTCAACATCTTTGTCCATTTGCTTCCGAGCCATGACTAACTCTTTCTCCGTTTTATCCAAATCGAAGCTATAGTCATTTACCTTTCGCCGGAGAATCTCAATTAACTTTTCATCCCGGGCCGAGCGAACTGTGGTCTCGGATGCAATTTTCGTTTGAGCCATTTGAGCTTTCAACATCTCATTCTCTTTCTTCAACTGCTTCTTCTCCACTTCATCGGATGCCGCTTGTAAACCGCTTTCGAAATGAAGATTTCTCAGTTTATCTTCCAACAGACTGATTTTGGCCTTATATTCTTTTTCCTTGGCCGCCCATTTCAGATTTTCCTCGGATTGCTCTATCAGGTCTTGCAAGTGAGGTCTCTTTGAAAGACGTTCGTGTTCAACCCCTCGTCGGTACCATGTGGAGTACCCAGGTGATATCTCCCCTTTTGCTCTATTCGGCACACAAGTATCAATCTTCAAATTTTGGCACTCGTTCCAGATTTGCCGGATTTTTGCTTCCGGGAATTGCCCGTCCGGACCAATCTCCACAGCTTGCACACCGAGATCCCCATCTCTTGGAATAATCTGACACCGACCCAACTGTCGCAGGGCTCTGTATGGTGCATAGGGTTGTATACTCTTCAAACCCATGATCAAAAATGGCGATCCCTCCGTCGGCATGTATATCACCTCGTCAAGAGGTAACCAGTCATACGTCCAATCGATTTGACCGTCAGTTAGTGATCGAAGATACACAATCCAACCTTGGACTCCCTCCGGCAACTTTACTTCTTTTGTCCTCGTATTGAACTCTTCCAAACATGTCCGTTCGGCCGAACCATAGCTCGAGAATGAAGGGTGGCGACACAGATGCTCAATTAGCCAGATTTGCAAGATCAAGTTACACCCCTCGAAGAAGCTAGCCCCCGCTTTGCACGCAGTCATAGCACGATAGATATCCGCAACAATCATCGGTACCAGAGTACTGTTTTCTTGTACTATCAGTGTGGTAGCTACACCGGCGACTTTTATATTGATATGTCCATCTTTCCTCGGGAATACAACAACTCCAAGAAATGCCACCAAAAATGCGAACCTCCGGTGTTCTTCCCATTTCGCCCGGTTGGACTTACAGCATAATTTGTTGGTAAGATCATTGAAACCCCCAACGTGTCCAAACCTATTGTAGATGAAGCTTAAAGAACAAAACCCGTCGGCCAGATCTTTATTATGAACATTCCGGGCAATTTTCAAAGAGTCGAGGAAGCGATGTACCGTCACCGTCCTCGGAGATACCGGGTATTTTCCTTTCAGCGGAACCTCGGTCTTCCCAATGTAAAAGGCAATCTCCTCCAAAGTCGGGGTAAGTTCAAAATCTGGGAAATGAAATACGTTGTGTGCCGAATCCCAAAACGTGACCAACGCTCTAACCACATCACCTCGCGGAACCATGTCTAGTAAACCCGTAAGGCCTTTCAAGTACTTTTTGACCCAGTCTTGACCATCGGATCCCATGTCCTGCCACCATAATCTCAGCTCCAAAGGGATTTTATTTAGGGAAAAATGCTCATTCATCATTGTGCTCGTCCTGCACATTTATTAAGGCGATTTTATTTAGAAAAAAGGAAAATCTTTTTCAATGCAAGTTTTCATTTTTGAAGGAAAGGAAAGAAAATGACTTTCGAAGTGGCCATTTTTGCCAAAACAGCCTTCCGACGTCCTTTCGGAACATTCGGCCATTTCCAAAAATAGCGATTACCTCGATTATTTGAAAGGAAAATCATTTTGGTCTTTTTTTTTTCTTATTTTTTTTTTTGTTATGGAAATGGTCGAATCCTATGTGGATTGCCTACGTATCATGACCCCGCATGAATCAGACCGAGCGTAGTTCTTGCAAATTAATGCAAGAAATAAAGAGATGTTTATTTGATTTTTTTTTCTTTTGAAGGAAAATTACAGAAACTGACTCCCACTACAAACTTGAAAAACTTTCACATTTTGTACCGGAGATTTCTACAAGAATAAGAATATTTTTGGCGTCAATTATGACTATTTCTACAAAATTGGCCACATAATGGCTTATTTTACAAAATGACTATATTTGCAAAATTTATTTAAGAAAGATAAACTTGAAAATTTCATATCCTGTGGCTCATGGGGCATCGTTCGGCATCACCATAAACCAACACAAGACTATTTTCATAAATTGGCCATATAATGGCTTATTTAGACAAAATGGCTCTTTTTTTTCAAATTTTTTTATCCTGGGGGCCTATGGGGCATCGTTCAGCACCGACACAGGCCAACACAAGACTGAGGAAGTTAAAATGCAAAAATGTGGCTATTTCAGCAAAATTCCGGCCATGTAATGGCTTATTTGATAAAGTGGATATTTTTGAAAAGTTGAGCAACGACTCAAACTTAATTTTGCGGATACAGCCTTTCGACATTTCCGCGAGAGAATATTTCAAGGCTATGCCCGCAAATTATTTAAAATGACTCAAAGTGGCTATTCTTGCAAAAACGACCTTCCGACGTCCTTTTGAGGGATATTCGGCTTATTTTAAGCAAGAATAGCATCACCGACTTATTTATCAAAAATTTGAAAATTTGACATTTTTTGTTATTTTTGCAAAAGGGGTGTGAACCCGAACTTGATTTTGCGGCTATGGCCTTGCAACATTTCCACAAGGAATATTTCAAGGCCATTATTCAAAAAGAAAAAGAAAATACTTCAAAGTGGCTATTTTTGCAAAAACAGCCTTCCGGCGTCCTTTCGGAACATTCGGCTATTTTCAAAAACAGCATCACTTTGATTTTATTGACAAAATTAAACACACATTTTTTTTTTATTTTTTTAAAGGGGTGGTTGGACCCGATGAGGGTTGCCTACGTATCCCACCTAATGGCGAGAATCAAACCTGCGTAGTTCGGTCAGATTAATAGACCAATTTATTTCAACAACAAAACCATATTTTCAAAATTTTTTTTTTTGGATTTTCCGGATACCCATTTTCACTAACTCTTATTTCTCTCTTTTTTTTTTCTTTTCAACAATTTTTCTACCCTCGGGATTTTCGCCGGTCCGCATAATGATCAAGGACAATTAAAAATGCAACACATAACATGCTCGGTCTTTTCCAATACCGGGTCACCTGTCCTAGACGGACCCAACCCCTGTGTTGAGTCCCCTAAGTCAAATATGATGCAAATAATCGTCCTAGACCTATGTTCAAAATCTTATGGTTTCATAGAGTGCTAGACCGTGTACCCGAGCGGACAACTCGAATCGAGGAGGGGGCTACGTACCGGCGACCCGCGGAGTCAATCGGCTTTGTAACTTATCCGGCCTCTGTTTTCTTAATTTAAGGTGACTTTAACAGAAAGGGGAGTCTCAACCAGTAAGCACATCCCCGGGGGAGAAGAGAGAAAGGTTTTCGGCACAATTTTATATACAGTCCACATAATATCAAAGCGATAAAGCACATAGCATGTTGTTCAAATCATATAATGAAGTCAAACAATAACGCGAACGGCAATTCTAAGGAGCTCGAGTTCTTAAACCCCGAAACCGAGGTTTGGGGTTGGGGTCCCCAGCAGAGTCGCCAGAGCTGTCACACCTCCATTTTGCTACCCCACTTAAGCATACAAATACGCTCGTAGGGTATACCCCGACGCTCAAATATCCGAAATGGATAAAATAACGTAAGGGAAGGAGTTTTTCCAATTAAAGGACAATCGGTTCGGGATTTTATTGAGATTAATCAGAGTCGCCACTTGGGAAAGGTAATGGTGTCCCAAGTCACCGGTTAATCCCGAATCCGAGGAATTTGACTCATAAAAATGTCTGCGAAGCAAAGATCCGGATAAGGAACTCTGTTAACCCGGGAGAAGGTGTTAGGCATTCCCGGGTTCCGTGGTTTTAGCACGGTCGCTCAATTGTCGTTCCCGACTCTTGTTTGACTTAATTACAGATTTTAACAACATATATTGCTTTTTACGTTGAGTATTATTTTTTTAGAGAATTTGCGGCATCGCGAAAACACGCCTTGAGTCACACCGCAACCAGTACGCCTGTGACTTTCGGTGTATTTCAGCTTTGCCGGATTTGGATTTGAGTCGCACCAAGTGCACACTCATTCATAGGAAAGTACGTTAAATCGTGCCCTAAATAACGTCTATCGGCTTTTAAATCTTTTGGGAGAAGCTATGGAATTCGCTATTAGCTTTCCCGAGTCTACTTTATTATCTTATTACTAAACGGGGGCCCCGCTTGTTTAACGTTGGGCGAGGCTCGTCCCAATTCAATTTTAAAGTTCGATCCTAAGAAGTGTATACTACGTCTCTCTAATTGTGTTTTTTCCTTAATCGTTTCCTAATACTAAGCATTCCCGGCCCTTCCGATTTCTATTGTTATTTGGGCCTGGACCTTCACGTCAATTAATTAGATCAACAATGGGCCAAGCCCAGGCCTTAAAGCCCAGGCGGTCTTCAGGCTTTCTTTCAATGGACCAGTCCCACGTTACACATAGGGTCCGAACCAAATTGTAATAACAAAGAGTATAACACAAAATTCATATAAAGAAATAAATACTCAGAATTGGAAATGAACTCAAATCACCTTTATTTATTAATAAGGAAACCAGTACACAAAAACAGTAGTATTAAGTTAATGGACTATGTACATGAAGAGCTCAATCCATTGTTATCACTATACGCTCATAACTAAGAATTTATACTAATATCTAATTATTTGCTAAGGAGGTATTCTGGAACACAACCTACTTACCTAGGAAATTAAAGTGATTTAACTAATTATTCACAACATCAAAAGAGAAACTAAACGATTAATCACAGATGTTTGCTATATTACCAGTTTCATTGCGAGCTATACCTCTCATCATCACCGGTTCATCCTAATTGAATTGCTTCAATATCTAGTTATTTTCCCTTTTAAAACTCAATCAGATTTGAACCTAGATTCACAGAAGCAGACTAATTATGTAAGCAATAACTATACGAGTCTCTATATCTAAGCGATTTAAGGGTTTAAACAGGACCAAACAGTGGGTTTTACAGTGACTTAGTTCATTACAACGTTATTAAATCAGTTACGCTTGACTTGAACTAATGTCTTTTATCTTCTAAAACTTACTTATACTAAAATGTAGATCCACACCAGATGATTATCTACGTGATCATGGCTTATGAGACTATTGGGAAGAACATTTAACGATTTGGGAACTTATGATATGCTAACTTATGTTTTAATGTTTTTACCTAATTAAACTAAGTGATATGCTATTACTACTACGATACTACTATTATACTACTTATTCTATCACTAAGCTATTACATCTTTTGTGTTTTGTTTTTTTCTCTCTGCAATCTATTGTAATACACTACAAATAAACTGCAAATTCAAACTAACACTACAACTATTAAGCTAACAATACACAATTGTTAACACGAAAACTTAAAATGAATCTTCATTTTTATTTCATCCAAATCATCAATACAACTTCAATTGTAGAGAAGTGTACCTGGTTTTGAAAGGAATGGGAAAATGGCAAATCAACAAGGCGGTGAAAATACATCAACAACAACAGTAACAACCAGCAGTAGCTTCAACACCTCAATCCCGAAAATCCCAGCAATACGGAGAAAAACAAAAACAAACCAGTAAAAAATAGAAAGGAAATATATTTTCCAGATTTTCTCTTTGTTTTGGCTTTCTAGCTTTGAACTCTTTTCACTTCTCAAAAGAAACTCTCAAAAATTGCATTTTTCGCCATGTATACTTTTGTGTCCAGAATGTATATCGAGTGTATACTACAGCAGGAAAATTTTTTTATTTTTACTTCTCTTCCTATTTTTCCTCTCTTTTTTTCCACCCTCTTTTTCATAAATCTTCTCTTCTATTTATAGGCAAGAATTTCGAAAATTTTCAGATTTTTTATTAAAAAGAAAAATATTTTTTTAATTTAAAGAAAACCCACTAATCCATGTTTTCCTCTCCTTGTTTTCTTCCTTGATTTCCTTGCCCCCCACTACTTTATGTCATGTAATTATGATTATTTTTTGCTAAAAAAAATCTGAAATTTTCTTCTTGGGCCAAGGGGTTTTGGGTTGGGTAAGGTTTCTTAGGATTGGGCTTGTAACTTAATTTGCAAGATGGCCCAATCCAAATTTTTTCCATTTTGTTCTTCTCCATTATTCAACTTCCTAATTAATAAAGCCCAAAATACTAAGATTAATTTATAAAAACTAAAATTATCTTGAAATACTAATCTCATAATAATAATTGTCACCTAATTTTAAATGGTAATTAAAATACAATCACACAATTTGGACATTAAAGGCTAAAATGCAAAAGATGCCTATTTTTGTGATTTTCATTTTTGTAAGATAAAATTAATTACTCCTAATTGTAGAATTAAATCCTAAATGCAAATGCGATATATATATATATATATATATATATATATATATATATATATATATATATATATATATATATATATATATATATATATATATATATATATATATATATATATATATATATATATATATATATATATATTGTCATTATTTTTTTAAAAATGACACTAAATTCACAACAATTGCAAACAACACAAAACTCTTTTATTTTGAATTTTTGGGAGTAATTCTCATATAGGGCAAAAATCAAATGGTACCTGTAATCACAGCATCTGACGCCTCTGCCTCTGGCCTGACTGGCAAAGCATAAAATCGGGGATCACCACCACCTCCCCGAACTATGTCTCTGGGAAGGTCATCCACTGACTGACCTCTACCCCTAGAGGGACGGCCTCTACCTTTAAAGTCTCGACCTCCACCTCTACGATCCCTACCCCGCCCCTAGCTGGCTGGGCAGGCTGTGGGTCAGTAAAACCTAGTAGATGTGGTGTCATGGTCCGAATGATGTGTTAGGAATGCGTAGAATTCTTCGCGGCGAGCTTGCGAGCCGCGGTTCGGACCCTTGGTAGTGATTTAAGTTTCAAAAATGTAGAGAAATAATTTTTCCGAAAAGTGTCAAATATGCGGTCAAGAATGCGACCGCAAACCTGATATGCGGACCGCATTCTTGCCGCAAAACATTCCAGAGAGTTTCCCAAAAATCGTGTCAAAAGTGCGGTCGATATGCGATCGCATGTCAAATCTGCGGTGCACTTTGCGACCGCAGAATCAACATGCGGTCCGCATAGTGACCGCATTCCTTAACAGAACCTATAATTTTTTGAGCCATTCTGCGGTCACTATGCGGACCGCATGTTGATTCTGCGGTCGCATAGTGCACCGCATAATTGACCCCGGCCCAGATTTTGTAACATTTTGACCCGATCTCTTCTTTAATATAACGCCTTTCACCCTCATTTTCTCATATCATCTTACCAAAATTAGAGAGAGAAGAGAGGGTTTTTAGAGAGAGAGAAGTTCTTCATCTTGAAAGATTGTTCCAATCATCTTAATTCAAAGTGATTCTAGGGCAAAGATTCAACTTCCCCAATATTTTCAAGGTAAAAACCCTAGCTATTTTCTTTAATTTTAAGTTTTAAGATGGGTAAAGGAAGGTTTTCATATAATAGCTTTTGGAAAATGGAATTTTATACTCATGCATGATTATTGATCTTGATTTTTAGTAAAACAAAAGAAGTAAGTAGAAGTAAGAGTCTTCAAGAACAAGGTTGGCAAGAATAGGACATCTTGGGTAAGCATAAAGTAGAAAGTTAACGGAAGAAAACTCATCACCAGGTATGTATGGCTAATTTTGATTCTTGTGAAATCGCCCTTATGTGTAAAATTGTTTGGCATGTGTTGATTTGAGAAATTGTATGTGATTATTTGATGTTGTTGTTGGATATTCAAAGTTGTTGTTGAACTATGAGTGTTGTGGTATGAAATATGAACCGAAAGGTAAATGAGAGTTGAATTGGGTAAAGAATTTGTGAATAATGATTATGATGGCCTATATGGCACCTTGTGGAAAAGAAAACGAAACACTTGAGAATTGGTTTATTGTGGAAAGAGATGAAACACTTGAATTATGGAAAATTGTTGAATATACATGTGTGAATATTCTTGAATGTGGAAACATTGTAACTTGGTTGTGATATTGGCTTGAGAAGTAATCGAGAACATGAAACAATGTGCAAGTTGCTTATTTGAACTTGTTGAAATTGTGTGTAGTACCTTATCTGCTGTTTGAAATTGTTGTGTTTTCAACTGTAAGGCGGGGTCGTGTTGCGCGCCGCAACGTGGTGAAATAAGGTGTGGGTTGGGGTGATAAGGGTGGCCGAGGTAATAAGGGTGGTCAGAGGCAATAAGGATGGAAAGCGATCGAAATCGCTATTGAAAATTGATACAAAATCAATAATGTGAAATTGTGAAAGGAGACAGCAGGAGAGTTTGCAACCTGGGGGGCACTGATTGCCCCTATGTTTGACTACTTGCAATTTACGTGGTTGATTGGTTGTTGTTCTATTTGTGGACTTTAAACGTGCTTGTGTTGAGGCTTATCTGAAATGAGTAAAAGGTTGGAAACATGGTTAGTTAGCTTAAATTGACTTCTTGATGTAATCTATTGGCTGTCTTAACACGGTGATTCTTGTTTAATGGCTTGAGTTTACTTGGGACAAAGTTTGTCCATACATACCAGTACAATTCAAGTGTACTGACGTCCCTTTTGCCGGGGACGCTACATTCGTGTCATGATTGTAGGTGGATCAGTAGCAGGCACTTCAGCTCATCGGCAGTAGTATCCTTCTCCTTCCACTGCCCGTTTTGGTGAGCCCCTTTCTTCCTCGGGGCCCAGCTGTGGCTCATGCCACTTTTATTTCGGACTTTCTTTTGGATTTTTGTAGTGTATAGCCGGAGCCTTGTTACCGGCAAGTATTGTATTTCCCTTTTTGTATCCTGAGGGCTCCGTAGACATGTAAACCGTGGGATTGTGGCCTATGTATATGTATGGGGCGTTGTAAATATAAATTATGAACTTGTTAGTGAATCAATCACATGGTTATGTTTATGCATTATGAAATCACTCATTGTTGGCAAAATATTTGGTTAATGAGAAACAATCAACACAGGGTTAACGCGCGGGAATGAAAGGCACCCAGGTCCGCTTGACTGGGGCAACTCGGTCAGGCGCCGGTCATGTCCCTCGATTTGGGGCGTGACACCTACCCCCACCCCTAGCTAACTAGGCAGGCTGTGGGTTACCTGGTGCCTGAATAATGGGGCGAGGACCCTATTGCTGTGACTGTGTATCCCTCAATCTCGGGCAAGCTCTCCTGATATGACCGTACTCACCGAACTCATAACATCCCTCTGTACTATGAGACTGGCCCTGACAGCCTGAATGTGAAGTGGTTGTGCACATATGGGTTGCTAATCCGAATACTGCTCATGAAAACCACGATCACTTGGAATACCTTGTGAAGCCTGAAGGGCTTACTGAAAAGGCCTGGAAGACTGGCCCCTATCATAAGAATCCCTGCCTCCAAATGAGGCACCACCAAATCGACCTAAGTGACGGGGCTTCTTGTCTGCCCTATAACCACCCCCTTGTGGTAAGACCATCTCAATCATGCGGGCCACATTGACCGCCTCCTAAAAAGTAATATCACTACCTGTCTCTCTGGGCATCTACAGACGAATGGGATGGATCAACCCATCAATAAATCCCCGCACCCTCTCCCTCTCAGTGGGGAGTATGACGAAGGCATGGCAAGCTAGATTGATAAACCGGGTCTCATACTGAGTGACCGTTAAAGACCCCTGCTGGAAGCGCTCAAACTGCCTCCGATAAGCATCCCTCTGAGTAACGGGAATGAAGTTCTCTAAAAATAACTCCGAGAACTGATCACAAGTCAAAGGTGGTGACCCTGCTGGTCTGGCTGAATAGTAATCCCTCCACCAAGTCTTGGCAGACCTAGATAATTGAAAAGCCGCAAAATCAATTTTATTGGACTCCACAATGCCCATGTTCCGAAGAACCTCGTGGAAGCTATATCTGAAGTCCTGGGGGTCCTCAGAAGACGCTCCGCTGAAGGTAGCAGTGAAGAGCTTGGTGAATCTGTCAAACCTCCATAAAGCGTCTGCGGACATAGCCGCTCCATCACCGGTCTGTGGAACTACCCCCGGTTGAACTGCCGCAACTGCTAAACTAGTAGAAGCTAAGTCTGGGAGCTACCTGCTCCGAAGTACGTGCAGCAGGAGTTTGGGCTCCTCCTCCAGCTTGGGAAGTGGCTGGTGCTGCAGGAAGCAATCCTGCTCGGGTGACACTATCCATGAGGCAAACCAACCAGACCAAGGCATCCTGAAGAACTAGGGTAGCAATAAACCCCTCTGGGACCTGAACTGGGGCAACCAGAACTATTTGGGCTAAGGCCGGAACCTCTTCGTCAAGGCCAACCCGAGTGTCCGTGTCACGACCCAAATCCGGTCGTGATGGCGCCCAACAATCAAGCTAGGCCAGCCAGACCAACCATTTCTGATTACATCGAATACCAATCCCAAATGGACAACCCAAGAAGAATATATGAGTTTAAGAACTCCAATAATAATAATAATAAACAAAATACTGACACTCCCAAAGATCCGGAGTCACAAGTCTAGAGCCTCTAACAAAACCCAACAGGAATAGAGAGTACTGTATAGAAATACTCAAGTCCGAATACAAAATACAAAATAACAACTGGAAAGGAGAGGAGAAGCTAGGTTCTGCGAACGTAGGCAGCTACCTCAGCAACTCGATATGACACTGCAAACGCTGGAAATGCCTGTCTACTGCTCCCTGAGTACCTGAGTCTGCACACAAAAGGTGCAGGGAGTAGGGGTGAGTACTAAGTACTCAGTGAGTAATAAATATATACAAGTAGCTGAAAATAAGAAATCCACAGAATACCCCAATATGAAGCTACACCACAGTCCGAATCTCCTACGAACTAGCAATCAACAGTACAATTCAGCTACCACGGAGTAATTTAACAAATAAAGATGCAATGCAATGCACATAACCGCTACGACGTGTAGCCCGATCCAATTTAACGTCGACGGCGCTCACCGGGGTGTGTACAGACTCCGGAGGGGCTCCTACAGCCCAAGCGCAATACTGCTGCGACATGCAGCCCGATCCTCATATCAACCACTGCGGCGTGCAGCCCGATCCCATGCTCAGTCCACAATAAGCAAATAAGTCACAAAACAGTTCATTTTTCTTAATTCCAATTTCCAGTTCATAATTTATGAAAAATACTTTAACTTTATTAAATTTTTGCAAAAGCCGGTGACTTAGCATTTCAAAAGGTGATTTCAATTTCCAGGACTGAGATCAGTGATTTAAGCAATTATAGCTATCACATAAATATTGTCCTCTAAGGACGCTACAGATCGGCACAAGGCCCCAAACAAGGCTTACAGCCCCCAAATATAGCAAATACAGTGTATTTCCAACACTAACAACATATTATTCACATCCGGGATGGACCAAGTCTCAATCCCTAGTCACAATCAATCCCGCACCTGCCACGGTGTGCGAGCCACGCCCTACTAGCATCACAATGTGCTAAGCCGGGGTTTCGAACCCTCAGGCTACCATATACACCAAACTACTCACCTCTAGCCGGCCGTAGACTCGTCCGCGATGCCTTTTCCTTTGAATTTAGCTCCCTCGTGCGTGGAATCTAGTCAAACCACAATAATTATATCAAATACGGGTCAAATAATCATAACCCATTTCAATTTACATGAAATTCACATAAATACACTAAGTTGGTAAAACCCGACCCCGGGCCCACTGCCCGGAAAATTCCGAAATTGGTACCAACGCGACCCTCATCTCGCCACGAGTCCGTGCATATAAAATTTATCAAAATCGGAGTTCAAATGGCCTCCCAAAACTCAAAATATCGTTTTCACTATCTAGGCCACATTTCTTCAAGATTTCAACCCAATTTCATGAAGATTGATGTTAATTCTACCATAAAATGATGTTTTTGAGTCAAGAATATTACCTCCGATGAATACCCGATGATTTCCCAGTGATTTCCTCGAGTTTTCTTCTCTCTAGGGCTCAAAATTATGTTTTGGGTTAATGAACCCGTGAGCCTTCTGTTCTGTGATTTAATTCTCTGCCAGACCCATTTACCTTACGCGATCGCGACTCGCCTCACGCGATCGCGATGTTCAAAAATCCAGACTCACGCGATCGCGACTCGCCTCACGCGATCGCGATGTTCAAACATCCGGCTTCACGCGATCGCGTCTCTCTTCCTGCGATCGCGTAGCACAATTTTCCCTGGACCCCATTTCTCTTCTACGCGATCGCGTAGATGCTCATGCGATCGCGATGGCCACCCGGTTAACTCTACGCGATCGCGACTGGTGCTCCTGCGATCGCGATGGCCTAGCCCACAGAACCAGAACACTTCCCTGCAATTTTCCACATTTTCTCCCGTTTAGCCATCCGAAAACACCCCGAGGCCCCCGGGACCTCATCCAAACACACCAACACATCCTAATTCCTTATTCGAACTTGTTCCAATCATAAAAACACCATCCTAAACATCAAAATCACCAATTACCCACGGATTCAAGCCTAAATTTCTTAAAACTTTCCGAATTACACATTCGATCAAAAACCCGATCAAACGACGCCCGAATGACCTGAAATTTTGCAGGCACATCCAAAATCACCTAACGAAGCTACTGCAACTGTCGGAATTCCATTCCGACTCCCGGATCAAAATCTCACCAATTGTTCGGATTTCGCCAAAATCAACCTTCGCCAATTCAAGCCTAAAACTACACCGGACCTCCGAATTCAATTCCGATTGCTCTCCTAAGTCATAAATGATCCCCTGAAACTAGTCGAATCATCGGAATCCGGTTCCGAGCACTCTAACTCAATAGTCAACTCTTGGTTGACTTCCCATATTCAAGCTTTCTTCAAACATGCTATTTGCTTCATTTTCAACCCGAATCACTCCTAACTCACCCGATATATTCTAATACTGATTTAAAAGCATAAGATATGTAAATGCAAGGTAACGGGATGGTAATTCGCGTAACGACGGGCCGGGTCGTTACATTCTCCCCAACTTAAACAAACGCTCGTCCGCGAGCGGGTTAAGAAAGATACCTGGAGTATCAAACAAATGAGGATATCTGCTTCGCATCTCCTGCTCGGTCTCCCAAGTTGCTTCTTCCACGGGACGACCTCTCCACTGCACTTTTACTGAAGCTATGTCCTTAGATCTCAGTTTACGAACCCGTCGACCCAAAATGGCTACCGGTTCCACATCATAAGTCAAATCCTCATCTAGCTGTATCGTGCTGAAGTCCAACACATGAGACGGGTCTCCGACATACTTCCGGAGCATAGATACATGGAACACCGGTGAACTCCCGACAAACTGGGTGGCAAAGCAAGCATATAAGCCACCTCCCCAACTTTCCTAAGCACCTCAAAAGGTCCAATAAACCTTGGGCTCAACTTCCCTTTCTTTCCAAACCTCATAACACCCTTCATAGGCGAAACCTTCAGCAACACCTTCTCACCTACCGAATAAGACACATCTCGGACCTTCCGGTCTGCATAACTCTTCTGACGCGACTGAGCTGTGCGAAGTCTCTCCTGAATCACCTTCACCTTATCTAAGGCATCTTGGACTAACTCTGTCCCCAACAACCTAGCCTCGCCGGGCTCGAACCAACCAACTGGAGACCTACACCGCCTCCCATATAAAGCTTCATACGGTGCCATCTGAATGCTGGACTGATAGCTATTATTATAAGCAAACTCCACCAAAGGCAAATAATCAGCCCATGAACCACCAAAATCAATGACACAAGCACGCAATATATCCTCTAATATCTGAATAGTACGCTCAGACTGCCCATCCGTCTGTGGATGAAATGCTGTGCTCAGCTCTACCTGTGAACCCAACTCTCGCTGAAAAGTCCTCCAGAACTGAGAAGTGAACTGGGTACCTCTGTCCGATATAATAGAAATGGGAACTCCATGCAATCTCACTATCTCACGGATGAATATCTCTGCCAACCGCTCCGAGGAATAAGTAGTACACACTGGGATGAAGTGAGCTGACTTGGTCAACCTATCCACTACCACCCAAACTGAATCAAACTTCCTCGCTGTCCGAGGGAGTCCACTAACAAAGTCCATAGTAATCCTTTCCCACTTCCACTCAGGAATATCAATACGCTGGAAAACCCCACCAGGTCTCTGATGCTCATACTTGACCTGCTGACGGTTTAGACACCGAGCCACATGGCTCACAATATATTTCTTCATCTTTCTCCACCAGTAATGCTGCTTCAAATCCTGATACATCTTCGCGGCTCCTGGATGAATAGAATACCGCGAACTGTGGGCCTCTTCCAATATCAACTCACGAAGGCCATCAACATTGGGCACGCATATCCGGCTCTACATCCGCAATACACCCTCACTATCAATAGTGACATCTCTAGCATCATCATGCTGAACTCTGTCCTTAAGGACAAGTAAGTGTGGATCATCATACTGGCGCTCTCGAATACGATCATATAAAGAAGAACGAGCTACTACGCAAGCCATCACCCGACTGGGCTCAGAAATATCCAGCCTTACCATCTGATTAGCTAATGCCTGAACATCAACCGCTAGGGGTCTCTCCCCAACTGGAATATACGCCAAACTGCCCATACTAATAGCCTTCCGGCTCAATGCATCAGCCACTACATTGGCTTTCCCGGATGATACAAGATAGTAATATCATAGTCTTTAAGCAATTCAAGCCATCTCCGCTGCCTCAAATTTAGATCTTTCTGCTTAAACAAATGCTGAAGGCTGCGGTGGTCCGTATATACATCACAAGATACACCATATAAGTAATGCCTCCAAATCTTCAAGGCATGAACAATAACAGCTAACTCCAAATCATGAACAGGGTAGTTCTTATCGTGGGGCTTTAGCTGACGAGAAGCATATGCAATAACTCTACCCTCCTGCATCAACACACAACCGAGTCCAACTCTAGAAGCATCACAATATACCGTATATGACCCTGAAGCTGATGGTAACACAAGTACTGGAGCGGTGGTCAAAGCCTCATTGAGCTTCTGGAAGCTCTCCTTACATTCATCAGACCACACAAATGGCGCATTCTTCTGTGTCAGCTTGGTCAACGGTGAAGCAATAGATGAAAAACCCTTAACAAACCGACGATAATAGCCTGCCAAGCCGAGAAAACTCCGAATCTCTGTAGCTGAGGAAGGTCTGGGCCAATTCTGCACTGCCTCGACCTTCTGTGGATCAACCCGAATACCATCACTGGACACTATATGTCCTAGAAAACCGACAGTATCAAGCCAGAACTCACACTTAGTGAATTTTGCATAGAGCTTCTCTTCTCTCAACCTCTGCAATACCACTCTCAAGTGATGTGCATGCTCCTCCTGGCTGCGTGAATACACCAGAATATCATCAATAAACACAATCACAAAAGAATCAAGGTACGGCCGAAATACACTATTCATCAAGTGCATGAATGCAGATGGGGCATTAGTCAACCCGAAAGACATCACCAGGAACTCGTAGTGCCCATATCGCGTCCCGAACGCTGTCTTCATAATGTCTGAGTCCCTGATCTTCAACTGATGATAGCCCGATCGAAGATCAATCTTAGAAAATACACTAGCTCCCTGTAGCTGATCAAATAGGTCCTCAATACGAGGTAATGGGTACTTATTCTTCACTGTTACCTTGTTCAGCTGCCTGTAATCAATGCACATTCTCATTGTGCCATCTTTCTTCTTCACGAACAACACCGGTGCACCCCAAGGTGACACACTCGGACGAATGAAACCCTTATCTAAGAGTTCCTGAAGTTGTTCCTTCAATTCTTTTAACTCCGCTGGTGCCATGCGATAGGGAGGAATAGAAATGGGCTGAGTGCCCGGCACCAAATCAATACCAAAATCAATATCTCTATCAGGCGGCATGCCTGGCAGGTCTGCTGGAAATACATCCGGAAACTCCCTCACAATGGGGACCGAATCAAGACCGGGTGTCTCGGCCTCAACATTTCTAATGAAGGCCAAATAAGATAAACAACCCTTGCCAATCATTCGTTGGGCCTTTATATAAGAAATCACCCTGTCGGACACATAATCAGTCAAGCCACGCCACTCGATCCTCGGATTACCTGGAATAGCTAGAGTGATTGTCTTGGCATGACAGTCCAGAATCGCATGGTAAGGAGATAGCCAATCCATGCCTAGAATTATATCGAAATCTACCATGCCCAGTAGTAATAGATCAACTCGGGTCTCCAGACCCCCAATAGTAATAATACAGGATCGATATACCTGATCCATAACAACAGTATCCCCCACCGGGGTAGACACATGTACGGGCAAAGCAAGAATACCACGGGTCATACCCAAATGATGTGCAAAATAAGTAGAGACATAAGAATAGGTGGATCCGGGATCAAATAAGACGGAAGCATCCCTGTGGCAGACTGAGATAATACCTGAAATGACCGCATCTGAAGCACTAGCATCCCTCGTATCCGGAAGAGCATAAAAATGAGTCTGACCTCCGCCAGTACGATCCTCACCCTAGGGAAACCTCTGGCTACCTCACCACCACTCCTAGCTGACTGAGCTGGTGCTGAAGAAACGAGAGTAGAAGACAAAGGATGGTCCCTCTGTTGACACTGCTTATGAAGCAACTGGGGACACTCCCTCCTGATATGGCCAAACTTACCAAACTCAAAATAATAGCCTGAAGCTGGAGAAAGGGATTGCTGAGAACCCCTCGCTGCAGATGAACCCTGAGCTGAAGGAGCAGGAGTAGAGCTCTGAGCTGGAAGGGCGCTCAGTGTGGGCTGGCTCTGCTGACGACCCTGCTGGCCATGATGACCCTGACGACCACGGTCTGATGAAGCCCCACTAGACTCTGCATGGCCTGACTGAGGAGATCTGAAGGAACAACCTCTGCTGTGCTGAAACTGGCCCCTAGACGGAGCACCACTGTAACTACCTGCACCACGAGGCCTCTTAGCCTCACGGTGGTTTGTCTCAATCTGACGAGCCACATCAACCACCTCCTCAAAAGTAACTATTGTAGCCCTCTCTCTAGTCATCAATATGCAAATAGGATAATTGAGACCATCCACAAATCTCCTGATCCTTTTAGATCTGTCGGAATCATCCAAATAAATGCCGAGCTAGCTGTGTAAACATTAACTCGTACTAAGTCACTATCATATCTCCCTGCTTCAACCACTCGAACTGACGTCGCAGCTCCTCTCTCTGAGACTGAGGCACGTACTTCTCCAAGAATACCGTGGAGAACTGCTGCTAAGTGAGGGGCACTGCCCCAGCGGGTCTACGCCTCTCGAAATCCTCCCACCACTAGAATGCTGCACCTGTGAATTGAAAAGTGGTGAATGAAACACCGCTGGACTCTAGAATACCCGCGGTGCGAATAATGCCGAAGGCTGTAGCCTCTCAAACCTCTCCAGACGACGCTGCTCATCGTCAGGCATAACTGGAACCATATGAGCAGGGGCTGGTGTAACGGGTGCAGCTAGCTGAACTGGAGCTGCCCCAGGTGCCTAAATACCCGTAACTACCGGCGCGGGTGTGCGAGCCACGGGGTTTTGATTCCCCCCTGCCTGTGAAGAAGACGCTGCAGTAGAGGCTGCAACTACCTGAGCCAAGCCAGTGCATACTGATAGAATCTGAGCCAAAGTCTCCTGAAGACCCGGTATCACAATGGGAACTGCCGGTGCCTGAACCTGAGTTGCCGGAGCTTCTGCAGCTGGGACCTGATCCTGAACTTGAGCCACTGGTGCTGGAATCTGACCCTGAGTCTGGTCAGCTGGTGAGTCAGTGAGTGCTGGTATTGCTGCCCTACCTCTACCACGACCACGGCCTCTAGGTCCCAATGGTGGTCGTCTGCCACGTCTGCTAGCACGTGTTCTCGCCATCTGCGAGAGAATAGAATATGGAAAAGTTTAGTTTCACGATAACACAAATCGCACGATATGAATCCAAGAAAACGAGGTTTTTCCTAAAGTTTCTGTAGCCCTCCGAGGATAGATACGGACGTCTACGTACCGATCCGCGAAAGCCTACTAAACCGGCTCATGACTCGCGAGTCCTAATAACCTAGAGCTCTGATACCAACTTGTCACAACCCAAATCCGGTCGTGATGGCGCCCAACAATCAAGCTAGGCCAGCAAGACCAACAACTTCTGATTTCATCTAACATAAGTCAAAGAACTCCAATAATAATAAAAATGAACAAGGTGCTGAGAAGTGCTAAAGCAACTGACACTCCCAAAGATCCGGAGTCACAAGTCTAGAGCCTCTAACAAAACCCAACAGAATAGAAAATACTGTATGGAAATACTTAAGTCTGAATATAAAATTACAACTGGAAAGAGGAAGAGAGGCTAGGTTCTGCGAACGTCGACAGCTACCTCAGCAACTCGGTATGACACTGCAAACGCTGGAAATGCCTGTCTACTGCTCCTGAGTACCTGAGTCTGCACACAAAAGGTGCAGGGAGTAGGGGTGAGTACTAAGTACTCAGTGAGTAATAAATATATATAAGTAGCTGAAAATAAGAAATCCACAGAATACCACAATATGTAGCTACACTACAGTCCGAATCCCCTACGAACTAGCATCAACAGTACAATTCAGCTACCACAGAGTAATTTAACAAATAAAGATGCAATGCAATGCACATAACCGCTACGGCGTGTAGCCCGATCCAATTTAACGTCGACGGTGCTCACTGGGGTGTGTACAGACTCCGGAGGGGCTCCTACAGCCCAAGCGCAATACTACTGCGGCGTGCAGCCCGATCCTCATATCAACCACTGCGGCGTGCAGCCCGATCCATGCTCAGTCCACAATAAGCAAATAAGTCACAAAACAATTCATTTTTCTTAATTCCAATTTCCAATTCATAATTTATGAAAAATACTTTAACTTTATTAAATTTTTGCAAAAGCCGGTGACTTAGCATTTCAAAAGGTGATTTCAATTTCCAGGACTGAGATCAGTGATTTAAGCAATTATAGCTATCACATAAATATTGTCCTCTAAGGACACTACAGGTTGGCACAAGGCCCCAAACAAGGCTTACAGCCCACAAATATATCAAATAGAGTGTATTTCCAACACTAACAACATATTATTCACATCCGGGATGGACCAAGTCTCAATCCCTAGTCACAATCAATCTCGCACCTGCCACGGTGTGCGAGCCACGCCCTACTAGCATCACAATGTGCTAAGCCGGGGTTTCGAACCCTCAGGCTACCATATACACAAACTACTCACCTCTAGCCGGCCGTAGACTCGTCCGCGATGCCTTTTCCTTTGAATTTAGCTCCCTCGTACGTGGAATCTAGTCAAACCACAATAATTATATCAAATACGGGTCAAATAATCATAACCCATTTCAATTTACATGAAATTCGCATAAATACACTAAGTTGGTAAAACCCGACCCCGGGCCCACTACTCGGAAAATTCCGAAATTACTACCAACGCGACCCTCATCTCGCCACGAGTCCGTGCATATAAAATTTATCAAAATCGGAGTTTAAATGGCCTCCCAAAACTCAAAATCCCGTTTTCACTATCTATGCCACATTTCTTCAAGATTTCAACCCAATTTCATGAAGATTGATGTTAATTTCAGTGATTTAAGCAATTATAGCTATCACATAAATATTGTCCTCTAAGGACACTACAGGGATCGGCACAAGGCCCCAAACAAGGCTTACAGCCCACAAATATATCAAATAGAGTGTATTTCCAACACTAACAACATATTATTCACATCCGGGATGGACCAAGTCTCAATCCCTAGTCACAATCAATCCCGCACCTGCCACGGTGTGCGAGCCACGCCCTACTAGCATCACAATGTGCTAAGCCGGGGTTTCGAACCCTCGGCTACCATATACACAAACTACTCACCTCTAGCCGGCCGTAGACTCGTCCGCGATGCCTTTTCCTTTGAATTTAGCTCCCTCGTACGTGGAATCTAGTCAAACCACAATAATTATATCAAATACGGGTCAAATAATCATAACCCATTTCAATTTACATGAAATTCGCATAAATACACTAAGTTGGTAAAACCCGACCCCGGGCCCACTGCTCGGAAAATTTCAAAATTACTACCAACGCGACCCTCATCTCGCCACGAGTCCGTGCATATAAAATTTATCAAAATCGGAGTTTAAATGGCCTCCCAAAACTCAAAATCCCGTTTTCACTATCTATGCCACATTTCTTCAAGATTTCAACCCAATTTCATGAAGATTGATGTTAATTCTACCATAAAATGATGTTTTTGAGTCAAATCTTACCTTCGATGAATACCCGATGATTTCCCAGTGATTTCCTCGAGTTTTCTTCTCTCTAGGGCTCAAAATTGAGTTTTGGGTTAATGAATCCGTGAGCCTTCTGTTTCTGTGATTTAATTCACTGCGATTTTCGCTTCTGCGATACACGGGCCGCTCCTGCGGGTCCGCTTCTGCGGAAGGTCTTCCGCTCCTGCGGAATATTCCGCTTCTGCGACCAACTACCCGCTTCTGCGGACTTCTCCATTTCGCCTCTTGACCGCTTCTGCGGTCTACCCTTCGCTCCTGCGACGCCGCCTCAGCGGACATATTTCCGCTTCTGCGAAAACAAGCGCTCCTGCGCCTCCTCGTCCGCTTCTGCGGACTCGCTCCTGCGCCCCCATTTCCGCAGGAGCGAAAACAACAGAACCAGAACACTTCCCTGCAATTTTCCACATTTTCTCCCGTTTAGCCATCCGAAAACACCCCGAGGCCCCCGGACCTCATCCAAACACACCAACACATCCTAATTCCTTATTCGAACTTGTTCCAATCATAAAAACACCATCCTAAACATCAAAATCACCAATTACCCACAGATTCAAGCCTAAATTTCTTAAACTTTCTGAATTACACATTCGATCAAAAACCCGATCAAACGACGCCCGAATGACCTGAAATTTTGCAGGCACATCCAAAATCACCTAACGGAGCTACTGCAACTATCGGAATTCCATTCCGACTCCCGGATCAAAATCTCACCAACCGTTCGGATTTCCCCAAAATCAACCTTCGCCAATTCAAGCCTAAAACTACACCGGACCTCCGAATTCAATTCCGATTGCTCTCCTAAGTCATAAATGATCCCCCGAAACTAGTCGAATCGTCGGAATCCGGTTCCGAGCACTCTAACTCAATAGTCAACTCTTGGTTGACTTCCCATATTCAAGCTTTCTTCAAACATGCTATTTGCTTCATTTTCAACCCGAATTACTCCTAACTCACCCGATATATTCTAATACTGATTTAAAAGCATAAGATATGTAAATGCAAGGTAACGAGATGGTAATTCCCATAACGACGGGCCGGGTCGTTACAGTCCGCCACTGGTGTTGCAGTTGGTGGCTGGGCCTTGCCCTTACCTCGGCCCCTAGCATGGTCACGTCCTCTGCCCCTAGCGGGAGCCTGGCGCTCAGACTGCTAATCAGTGGATGAGAAAGCGCGTGTTCTCTCCATCTGCGAAAGAACAGAGTGGAAATTCGATCACCATTTGAGGAACCAGATTGCACGATAAGAAAGAACAAATGAGAGATTTTTCCTAACTCAATAGACTCGGGGGAACAAGTACATACGTCTCCGTACCTACCCCTTAGACTCTACTACGTTTGTTCGTGAGTTGTGAGACCTATGTAACCTAGTGCTCTGATACCAACTTGTCACGACCCGGATTTCCCATGATCGGGATCGTGATGGCGCCTACTCATGATAGCTAGGCAAGCTAAGGTACCTTTTTCATTAGTAAAACCATTTAGTTGACAATTTATAGCATCAGTAGTAATAACAATATAACTGCGAAAGTCTAACTTATAAGTTTGAAGTAAATACAAAATAATCAGCAGTATGCTCTACCCAAGATTTGGCGTCACATACTTGTGAGCACTTGATTTTTGCCCTAAGCAAATTATTCTTAAAAAAATCCAAACAAAATGATTTTTAAATTTTGTTAAATATTTGTGGCATTTTTGTGTTAATTAGTTGCAGAATAATTCATAAAAAATATGCATGAGAATTAGGATTTTAATTTTTGCAATTTTGGTATTAATACATTTTGAGAAAAAATTAAAGAAAAATCAAAATAGCATTTTTTATGTTTTAATTAAAATTATCATAAAAATAGAAATTAAGTAATTATAAAATTAGCAAAATCAGAACAAAAAATAAAAGAAATATAAAAAGAAATAAATACAAAAATACAAAAGAAAATAAAATACAAAATACAAAAGAAAGTACAAAATACAAAATACAAAATAATTACAAGTAATTTGGGCTAATACAATAAATGTATCAGTAGCAGGCCCAAAAAAATACCCGGTCTGCCCATTTCTCTTATTAAACGACCCCGTCTAAGCTTAAGAAATCTAGACTGTTGATTGATTTACTTGATCAGATGGCCGGGCTATACAAACCGGGAAATAAATCAAACGACGACGTTTGACTCGTCACATCCTGGCCATTTATTTGTTTGATATAACGGACAAGATTGAACCGTCACTTAAATAGACGTCGTTTTAAGAGCTCAATAGATCTGAGCCGTTGATACACTTAATCTAACGGTTCAGAATATTAGAAGCCTTTTTAGTATACCGGTGTATATTTACACCCTTGTTCATTTCGTCTTCCTCCCATCTAAACACAAACGGAACTCTCACTGGCGGGAAACACTTCCTCTGTTGCCTTCACCATTAACACCGTAGAGAGCCCTGAGCCTCCTCTTCTCATCCCAAAATCAGTTTTCCTCATACCAGCCTGGATCTTCTCGAATATTCAAACTAGTGTCGCCTGAACCCTACTCCAGCGAACATAACTTATGATACTGCCTTCACCCATTACACCCTAGAGTGTCACCGGAACCCTAATTCCGGCGAACACTACCTCATCAAAACCACTCCAAAATCACCCTAAGGTATCCTCTAACCACCCTTAGCCCTGTTCTAAAACCTTCAACCCTAAAAACTCACTGAAAAGAGTTCAAACTAAAATTCAAAGTCTGTCGGCAACCAAAATTCAAGAAAAGGCCATAAAAAGCCTCATGGGTGCCGGAATTGGTTCTTAAAAGAAAAAGAAGAAAAGAAAAAGCAAAAACAAAAAAAACAAGACTGGCGGAAAACAAGAAGAAAAAGCTAAGTTTTCTATTTTTCTTTTCTATTCTTTTTGTTTTGTTTTTTATTTTACTCGCATGTATTTGTTTTCTTTTGTTTTGTTTCTGATAAAAATGATATAAGGTACTGATTATTGTCTTGAATTTTTATCCGTTGAAATAAATTGATACTGTTTTAATACTAGTAGATTTGATATAAAAATAGGTTTTTAAATAAGTTTGATGAATATTTTGATTATAAATTAGGGTTTAATATAGTTGATTTTTGACTGGTTTTGGAATTGTTTCGATTCTGATTATAATGAGTTCCTAAATTGATTGTGAAATTGATTAGAAATATTTTTTTTATATTAGTTTTGAATTGTTAGTTTAGTTTATTTTGATTGGTTATAGCTGTTTCTGAAATTAATCAAGTTTTATGGGGGTAAATGGGTAAAAGCAGTATGATTGTTTGGTAAATATGACTTGGGTTCAGGGGTAATTCAGGGTATAACAAATGGTTTAAAGGTAATAAATCTTAGGAGATAGGGGTAGTATGGGCAATATAAAAGGGCAACTCAGTGAATATTAAATAGAAGTGGGGGTAAAAGGGGAAACACAATAGAATAGAACATTCTAGATAGGGGGACATGGATAATTTTGCATTAATAAGGGGTAATAATGAATAAAAAAATAATAGGGATACACTTGAAATAAAAGGAGGGACTAAGGGATAATTTGAGGAGTTTTGAATTTCCCTCCCTTCAAACTCTATAAATAGTCCTCCATTGGCCTCTTTGAATAAGTTTTGAAAATCTGAAGACTATAAAAACATTCTCCTGCTATTTGAGATCTGAATTCTTACATTTCATCATTTCAAAAAATAAAAATCGTCAAAACATCAATGTTTCATCGATTCTAAGATGTGAGCACGTGATTTTTTCCCTATAAGAGAAATACTCCAAAAATTCAAAATAAAACCATTTTTGTGTTGTTTGCAATGGTTGTGAATTTTATGTTATTTTTCTTGTATTTTTTGCATTTATATGTGCATGTTTATTTGTTTAAATAAATAAAAATATAATCAATATTTTGCATTTGTATATAAAAATTCTAGTTCATAATTAGAAATAAATAAGTTTGTTTTACAAAAAATATAAAACACAAAAATATGTATTTTGTTTTGCATTTTTAGCATTTAATGTCCCAATGTGGCGATTTAATTTTAATTGATATTTAAATTTTATGTGATAAGTATTATTTGGAGTTGATTAATATTTTAAGTTATTGGTTTTATTAATTTAATTTAGGATCTTTAAGTTTAATTTTGAAACAAATAAACGAAAAGAGAACAAAAAATAGAACGAAATTCGGATTGGGCCATATTTCAATTTAAATAAATAAGGCCCAAAACACACCTTACCCAACCCAAAACCCCCTAGTCCAAAATATCCACAAACCAAGCCCAAACCCCTAAAAAATCTGATCCACCCCATCTCCCCACTCAATCTTGACCGTTAATTTATATTTGATCCAACGTCCGGAACTTACCCATTTTTTTTAATATAAAAACTATTCAAAAATCACCCCCTCATTTCTAAACTCCGCATTCTTCAAATTCTCTCACGTCTGTGACGACCCAAAGGGTCATCACTTGTTTTATTAATCATTCCGAGCTTTCGAGGTCTTGAAAACCTCATTTATAGTTGCCTCGATTTGCGTGCACAGTCCGGGCACAAAACTGGAAAATATTTATGTTGAAATATGTGAAATACGTGAAAAAGTTGAAGAATTTTGATATTAATATTGATATGGTTGACTTTGGTCAACATTTTTGGTAAACGGACCCGGATCCGTGATTTGACTGCTTCAGAAAATCCGTAGAAAAATATGGAACTTGGGCGTATGCCCGGAATTGAAATCCGAGGTCTAGAACCCCGGTAAAAGAATTTTTCTGTTAAATTGTTTTTTGAAAATGTTTAAGGAAAATGAAACTGAATTTTGATTAAAAAGTACTGGTATCGGGCTCGTATTTTGGTTCCGACGCCCGTACAGGTCATATATATTGGTTAAGCGCTTCCTGGAAAGTTTGGTTGAAAACGGACGTCGTTTGACGTGTTTCGGCCTTAAATTGAAAATTTTGAAAGTTATGAAAATTTGAAAGGATTCTTGAGTTTTTAAGGCTCAATTCATGGATTTTGATGTTATTTTAGCGATTTGATCGCGCGAGCAAGTTCGTATGATGTCCTTAAGTTAGTGTGCATATTTGGTTTGGAGCGCCGAGGGCTCGGGAGTGTTTCGGAGGTGGTTCGGGGTGGTTTTAGACTAGGAAAAACTGCAGAAAATCTGCTGCAGACATTCCTTCTTCGCGTTCGCGTCCACCTGGTCGCGTTCGCGAAGGCTTCTCCTTTCCCTTCATCGCGTTCGCGACCATAGGATCGCGTTCGCGTACAACAAATTTGGACCCGGCCATTTTCCTCTACGCGTTCGCGTGCAGGCCCCCGCGTTCGCGGAGCCTGGCTTGCCTCCTCTACGCGTTCGCGTAAGATGCCACGCGTTCGCATAGACCAATTTGTAAGCCCAGATTTTTACCCTTCGCGTTCGCGACTATGTCCACGCGAATGCGATGCCCATTTTTGCCCAACCCTTCGCGAACGCGACACTGTCCACGCGAACGCGAAGGGCAAACTTTTGCCCAGTCATTTTAATCCCAAAAACAGAACAGAAACGGGATAACAAATCCCATTTCTGTTCAACCCCCTTCTTCACAGCTCCTTGGACGATTTTTGAGCTATTCTTCACCAAACTTCTTGGGTAAGTGATTCTTAACTCGTTTTCTTCATTTTCCATCAATATTATTTGAATTCCTAAGCCTAAATAGGTGTAAATGGGTAGAAAAATTGAGAATTTAGTATAGTAAGGGTTTTCAATGAATTTGCGATCTAGACTTCGTTTTGGAGTCGAATTTAAGAACAAATTGTATATTTGAACTCATGGAAGATTGGGTGAACTTATTTTGGTTCGAAACTTGAGTTTCGATTATGTGGGTCCGGGGTCGATTTTTACTATTCCGGGCAGAATGTTGTAAAAATCATATTTAGCAATATGAACTAGTTTGTTAAGTAGAATTGATGATATGAAATCAATTATGTATAGATACGGTTGGATTGGAGTCAAATTCGAAAGGAAAAGGCATTGCTACGGATTGAATCGTTCGTGAACTTTCGAGGTAAGTGTTTGTTCTATCCTAGTTTGTAGGAATATGAATTTAGTTATGAATAAATTGTTGAATAAGAGTTATTGGAGTTATACCGGTAATGGAGGTAAATTGTTGAAATTATTATAAATTATTGGTTTAAAACCGGTAATTATAAATATTGTTGATATAGAGATTATTGGTTAAATGCCGGTAATATATATATATTTTATGAATTGGGATCGTGTGGTACGCCGACCACAAAGTGACTTAAATCTTGGCATTGGCCATAGTTGCCGTAGCCTATTGATATATTTGGGAGCGGGTGGTACGCCTACCACAAGATATAATTATTGATATATTTGGGAGCGGGTGGTACGCCTACCACAAGATATAATTACTAATATATTGGGAGTGGGTGGTACGCCTACCACAAGATATAATTACTGTGATAGTTGGGAGCGGGTGGTACGCCTACCACGAAATATGAAATGAGAGAGGAATTGAGACATGAAAGTAAGATTTATTATGTTGATTAGATTATTCTGGATACGTTAGTTATTGACGGTTATTTCAGAGCAGAGTATTTCCTTATAATGTATTGTATATATATATCTATATTGCAACTGTACAGGTTTAGGTGGGTGACTGGCCTTAGCCTTCTTACTAGTTCGCTGGGATAGGCCAGGCACTTACCAGCACATAGGGTCGGTTGTGCTGATACTACACTCGCTCTTTTTGCGCAGATACAGGTTACGGACAGCAGTAGCGGCGGTAGCGACTTGTGGATTTTTCGACTACTGAGACTACGAGGTAGCCTTGCAGGCGTCCGCAGGACCCGTTGTCTCTTCTATCTATGCTTTTCATTCTGTTATCTCATGTAATCGAGATAAACAACTTGTATTTTCTTTCAAACAATTATGTGTATTATTCTTAGAAGTTCGTGAGTATTGTGACACCAATCTTGGGTAGTGTATTAGATTTGGATTTTCTTTATCATATTTGACTAAGTCTTCCGCTAATTTTGATTATTCCGCTGTAATTTATATGTTTTTTAATAATAAGAATTGGTAATTAATGGAGATGTAATTAATATTTGGCTTGCCTAGCTTCCATTTAGTAGGCACTATCATGACCCCGATGGTGGGAAATCCGGGTCGTGACAAGTTGGTATCAGAGCTCTAGGTTGCATAGGTCTCACAACTCACGAACAATCTTAGTAGAGTCTGAAGGATCGGTACGGAGACGTCTGTATTTATCCTCCAGAGGCTACAGAGTTAGGAAAATATTCTCTTTATTCTTTCCAATCGTGCGACTTGATCTTTTGAATGTTAATTGAACTTCTACTCTGTTCTTCCGCAGATGGTAAGGACACGTGCATCCTCATCTACTGACTAGCAGCCCGAGGTCCCAGCAGCGGCAGCTCCCGCTAGGGGTAGAGGCCGAGGTCGAGGTCGTCCTAGAGGACAAGGTAGGGGCGGAGCTCAGCCCCGAGCAGCAGCACGAGTGGCAGAACCTCAGGTTCATATCGAGGAGGAAGTTCCAGCCCCAGCAGCTCCAGTAGGCCCAGCTCAGGTCCCAGGAGGAGCTTTATTTTCACCGGATCTTCAAGATGCCTTGGTCCGGATAGCAGGTTTTATGGATCATGTCACCAGAGCAGGTTTATTACCGGTAGCACCAACCACTTCTCAGGCTGGAGGAGGTAATCAGACTCCTGCTACGCGCACTCCGGAGCCAGTAATTCCCCAGGCTCAAGATCCTGTGATTCAGCCAGCTGAGGCGGTTCGGCCTATTATTGCGACTCCGTCTAATGATGGTGCAGCTATGTCTGCTGATGCGTTGTGGAGATTGGACAGGTTTACCAAGCTGTTCACTACCACATTCAGTGGTACTCCTTCAGAGGATCCACAGGACTTCCTATACAACTGCCACGAAGTTCTCCGTACTATGGGTATTGTGGAGACTAATGGTGTGGATTTTGCTACTTTTCGGTTATCCGGTTCCGCCAAGACTTGGTGGAGAGATTATTGTCTAACCAGGCCAGCGGGATCGTCATCTTTGACTTGGGAGCAGTTTGCAGAATTATTCTTGGAGAAGTTCCTTCCAGCAACTCAGCGGGAGGTTATGCGCAGACAATTTGAGCGTCTTCATCGGGGTTCTATGTCTGTCACACAGTACGAGACTAGGTTCGTGGACCTGGCTCGTCATGCTATTATCATACTTCCCACAGAGCGGGAGAGAGTGAGGAGGTTTATTGATGGCTTGAATCAGCCAATTCGGCTACAGATGGCTATGGGAGCAGAAACTGAAATCACTTTTCAGGAGGCGGCTAATGCAGCCCGCCGGATCGAGATGGCTCTGTCGCAGGGAGCGAGACATGGATCAGATAAGAGATCTCGTAATTCGGGTAGATTCAGTGGTACCTCGTCCGGAGATAGAGATTTTTATGATAGAGGCCATCCTCCTAGGCCTTATCAGTCAGCTCTTCAGGTTTCTCATGATGCTTCAGGTGATCGTAATTCTCAGCCACGCTACTCTGATCAGCAGCCTATCAGTGCACCACCACTTCGCCATTTTCAGTAGCCGAGGGCTTGTTTTACGTGCGGTGATTTTAGGCACATTGCAAGGTATTGCCCTCGAGCTTCTGACGGATCTCACCAGCAGGGTTCTCGTGCCATGATTCAGGCCCCAGTTCCCTCACAGCCTGCCCAGCCAGCTAGAGGCGGAGGTAGAGGACATAGAGGTGGAGGTAGAGGTCATAGAGGCGGAGCTCAGACCGATAGAGGTAGAGACCAGCCAGCAGCTGATCGTCCTAGAGATACTGCTCAGGGTGGTGGGGCACAGCCCCGATGTTATGCACTTCCCGCCAGACCAGAGGCTGAGTCTTCTGATGTCGTCATTACAGGTATTATTTTGGTTTGTGATAGAAAGGCATCAGCATTATTTGACCCCGGGTCTACATATTCGTACGTGTCTTCCTATTTTGCACCATACTTGGTTCAGCCCAGTGATCCACTGAGTGTTCCTGTTCATGTGTCTACACCAGTAGGCGACTCTATTGTGGTTGATCGAGTTCATCGGACATGTATTATAGTAATTGAGGGTCTTGAGACCCGTGCTGATTTATTACTACTAAATATGGTGGACTTCGATATTATACTAGGCATGGACTGGCTATCTCCGTATCATGCTATTTTAGATTGCCATGCCAAGACTGTGACTTTAGCCCTGCCGAATTCGCCTCGTATAGAGTGGAAAGGAATTTCAGGTCATACTAGCCGTAATGTTATTTCTTATGTTAAAGCTCGGCGTATGGTTGGAAAGGGATGCTTGGCTTATTTGGCCTATGTCCGTGATTCTAGTGCTGAGGTTCCTTCTATTGACTCTGTGCCAGTGGTTCGCGAATTTCCTGAAGTATTTCCTTCAGACTTGCCGGGTATGCCGCCCGATAGGGACATTGATTTTTGCATTGACTTGGCTCCAGGCACTCAGCCCATTTCCATTCCCCCATACCGTATGGCTCCGCCGGAGTTAAAAGAATTGAAGGAACAATTGCAGGATTTACTTGAAAAGGGTTTCATTAGGCCCAGTGTTTCGCCGTGGGGTGCACCTGTATTATTTGTAAAGAAGAAAGATGGTTCGATGAGAATGTGCATTGACTATCGACGGTTAAACAAGGTGACTATCAAAAATAAATATCCACTTCCGCGAATTGATGATTTATTTGACCGGCTTCAGGGTGCCAAGGTATTTTCAAAGATAGATTTGAGATCTGGCTATCATCAGCTGAAGATTAGGGCATCTGATGTCCCTAAGACCGCGTTCCGCACTCGGTATGGACATTATGAATTTCTGGTCATGTCTTTTGGGTTGACAAATGCTCCAGCAGCTTTTATGGAATTAATGAATCGGGTGTTCCGACCTTATTTAGACTTGTTTGTAATAGTCTTCATTGATGACATATTAATATATTCCCGCAGTCAGGAGGAGCATGCGCAACATCTCAGAGTGGCCTTGCAGACTCTGAGAGATAGCCAGCTATATGCAAAATTTTCAAAGTGTGAATTTTGGCTAAGTTCAGTTGCATTCCTAGGTCATATTGTGACGGCAGCAGGTATTCAGGTTGATCCGAAGAAAATTGAGGCAGTCAAGAGCTGGCCTAGACCGACATCAGCCACAGATATTCGGAGTTCTTGGGGTTAGCGGGTTATTATCGCCGATTCGTAGAAGGATTTTCGTCTATTGCAACCCCACTGACCAGATTGACCCAGAAGGGTATTCAATTTGAATGGTCCGATGAATGTGAGGCGAGCTTTCAAAAGCTCAAGACAACCTTGACCACATCACCGGTATTGGTTTTACCCACAGGTACGAGACCTTATACGGTTTATTGTGATGCTTCCCGTATTGGGCTTGGTGCGGTGTTAATGCAGGATGGCAAGGTTATTGCCTATGCTTCGAGGCAGTTGAAGATTCATGAGAAGAACTATCCAGTGCATGATCTAGAATTGGCGGCGATTATTCACGCATTGAAGATCTAGAGGCATTATTTGTATGGTGTAGCATGTGAAGTATACACCGATCATAAGAGTCTTCAGTACTTGTTTAAGCAGAAGAGTTGAATATGAGGCAGAGAAGGTGGCTAGAGTTGCTAAAAGACTATGATGTTACTATTTTATATCACCCGGGTAAGGCCAATGTGGTGGCCGATGCATTGAGTAGAAAGTCTGCCAGCATGGGTAGTCTTGCATATATTCCGGTCAGTCAGAGACCATTTGCTCTAGACGTCCGGGCATTAGCCAACCGGTTCGTGAGATTGGACATTTCTGAGCCTAGCAGGGTGTTAGCCTGCACGGTCGCTCGTTCTTCCTTATTAGAGCGTATCCGTGAGAGGCAATTTGATGATCCTCATTTGCGTGAGTCGAGAGATACAATACAGCGGGGAGGTGCCACACAGGTAAACCTAGATGATGATGGGGTATTGAAATTGCAGGTCGAGTTTGTGTGCCCAATGTCGAAGGGATTCGAGAGTCAATCTTAGCGGAGGCCCACAGTTCGCGGTATTCTATTCATCCAGGCGCCGCGAAGATGTACCAGGACTTACGTCAGCACTATTGGTGGCGCAGGAATGAAGAAAGATATCGTTGCGTATGTCGCTCGGTGTCTAAATTGTCAGCAGGTGAAATATGAGCACCAGAGACCTGGTGGTGTATTCCGGAGGATTGAAATTCCCGAGTGGAAATGGGAGCGGATCACTATGGACTTCGTTACTGGACTTCCTTTGACTCGGAGGAAATTTGATGCTATTTGGGTCATTGTTGATAGGCTGACCAAGTCAGCACACTTTATTCCAGTATCTGTCTCCTACTCATCGGAGAGGTTAGCGGAGGTTTACATTAGGGAGATTGTTCGTCTCCATGGAGTGCCGGTATCTATTATCTCTGATCGGGGTACGCAGTTTACCTCGCGGTTCTGGAGAGCGGTCCAGCAGGAGTTAGGCACCCAGGTTCAGTTGAGTACAGCATTTCATCCTCGGACGGATGGCCAGTCCGAGAGGACTATTCAGATTCTAGAGGACATGCTTCGAGCCCGTGTTATTGATTTCGGAGGCTCGTGGGACCAGTTTCTGCCATTAGCAGAGTTCGCCTACAATAACAGTTACCAATCTAGCATCCAGATGGCTCCGTATGAGGCGTTGTATGGTAGGCGATGTCGATCACCAGTTGGATGGTTTGAACCGGGAGAGGCTCGGTTGTTAGGTACAGACTTAGTTCAGGAGGCCTTGGATAAGGTCAAGACTATTCAAGAGAGATTGCGTTCAGCTCAGTCCAGGCAGAAAACTTATGCGGATCGTAAGGTTCGAGATGTAGATTTCATGGTTGGTGAACGAGTATTGCTCCGAGTGTCGCCTATGAAGGGTGTGATGAGGTTCGGGAAGAAGGGCAAGCTCAGCCCTAGGTATATTGGTCCATTTGAGATTCTAGACAGGGTGGGAGGGGTGGCTTACAGACTAGCTTTGCCGCCTAGCTTATCAGCCGTGCATCCACTTTTTCATGTATCTATGCTTCGGAGATACCACGGCGATCCCACACATGTGTTAGACTTCAGTACTGTCCAATTGGACAATGATCTATCTTACGAGGAGGAGCCGGTAGCCATTCTAGACCGGCAGGTTCGACAATTGAGGTCGAAGAGTTATCCTTCTGTGCGTGTTCAGTGGAGAGGTCAGCCTCCTGAGGCATCGACCTGGGAGTCCGAGTCTGATATGCGGAGCCGTTACCCACACTTGTTTCCTGACTCGGTACTTCTTTCTTTTGTCCGTTCGAGGACGAACGGTTGTTTTAGAGGTGGAGATTGTGACGACCCAAAGGGTCATCACTTGTTTTATTAATCATTCCGAGCTTTCGAGGTCTTGAAAACCTCATTTATAGTTGCCTCGATTTGCGTGCACAGTCCCGGCACAAAGCTGGAAAATATTTATGTTGAAATATGTGAAATATGTGAAAAAGTTGAAGAATTTTGATATTAATATTGATATGGTTGACTTTGGTCAACATTTTTGGTAAACGGACCCGGATCCGTGATTTGACTCTCTCAGAAAATCCGTAGTAAAATATGGAACTTGGGCGTATGCCCGGAATTGAAATCCGAGGTCTAGAACCCCGGTAAAAGAATTTTTCTGTTAAATTTTTTTCTGAAAATGTTTAAGGAAAATGAAACTGAATTTTGATTAAAAAGTACTGGTATCGGGCTCGTATTTTGGTTCCGACGCCCGGTACAGGTCATATATATTGGTTAAGCGCTTCCTGGAAAGTTTGGTTGAAAACGGACGTCGTTTGACGTGTTTCGGCCTTAAATTGAAAATTTTGAAAGTTATGAAAATTTGAAAGGATTCTTGAGTTTTAAGGCTCAATTCATGGATTTTGATGTTATTTTAGCGATTTGATCGCGCGAGCAAGTTTGTATGATGTCTTTAAGTTAGTGTGCATATTTGGTTTGGAGCCCCGAGGGCTCGGGAGTGTTTCGGAGGTGGTTCGGGGTGGTTTTAGACTAGGAAAAACTGCAGAAAATCTGCAGCAGACATTCCTTCTTCGCGTTCGCGTCCACCTGGTCGCGTTCGCGAAGGCTTCTCCTTTCCCTTCATCGCGTTCGCGACCATAGGATCGCGTTCGCGTACAACAAATTTGGACCCAGCCATTTTCCTTTACGCGTTCGCGTGCAGGCTCCCGCGTTCGCGGAGCCTGGCTTGCCTCCTCTACGCGTTCGCGTAAGATGCCACGCGTTCGCATAGACCAATTTGTAAGCCCAGATTTTTACCCTTCGCGTTCGCGACTATGTCCACGCGAACGCGATGCCCATTTTTGCCCAACCCTTCGCGAACGCGACACTGTCCACGCGAACGCGAAGGGCAAACTTTTGCCCAGTCATTTTAATCCCAAAACAGAACAGAAACGAGATAACAAATCCCATTTCTGTTCAACCCCCTTCTTCACAACCCCTTGGACGATTTTTGAGCTATTCTTCACCAAACTTCTTGGGTAAGTGATTCTTAACTCGTTTTCTTCATTTTCCATCAATATTATTTGAATTCCTAAGCCTAAATAGGTGTAAATGGGTAGAAAAATTGAGAATTTAGTATAGTAAGGGTTTTCAATGAATTTGCGATCTAGACTTCGTTTTGGAGTCGAATTTAAGAACAAATTGTATATTTGAACTCATGGAAGATTGGGTGAACTTATTTTGGTTCGAAACTTGAGTTTCGATTATGTGGGCCCGGGGTCGATTTTTACTATTCCGGGCAGAATGTTGTAAAAATCATATTTAGCAATATGAACTAGTTTGTTAAGTAGAATTGATGATATGAAATCAATTATGTATAGATACGGTTGGATTGGAGTCAAATTCGAAAGGAAAAGGCATTGCTACGGATTGAATCGTTCGTGAACTTTCGAGGTAAGTGTTTGTTCTATCCTAGTTTGTAGGAATATGAATTTAGTTATGAATAAATTGTTGAATAAGAGTTATTGGAGTTATACCGGTAATGGAGGTAAATTGTTGAAATTATTATAAATTATTAGTTTAAAACCGGTAATTATAAATATTGTTGATATAGAGATTATTGGCTAAATGCCGGTAATATATATATATTTTATGAATTGGGATCGTGTGGTACGCCGACCACAAAGTGACTTAAATCTTGGCATTGGCCATAGTTGCCGGTAGAGCCTATTGATATATTTGGGAGCGGGTGGTACGCCTACCACAAGATATAATTATTGATATATTTGGGAGCGGGTGGTACGTCTACCACAAGATATAATTACTAATATATTGGGAGCGGGTGGTACGCCTACCACAAGATATAATTACTGTGATAGTTGGGAGCGGGTGGTACGCCTACCACGAAATATGAAATGAGAGAGGAATTGAGACATGAAAGTAAGATTTATTATGTTGATTAGATTATTCTGGATATCGTGAGTTATTGACGGTTATTTCAGAGCAGAGTATTTCCTTATAATGTATTGTATATATATGTCTATATTGCAACTGTACAGGTTTAGGTGGGTGACTGGCCTTAACCTTGTCACTAGTTCACTGGGATAGGCCAGGCACTTACCAGCACATGGGGTCGGTTGTGCTGATACTACACTCTGCGCTCTTTTGCGCAGATACAGGTTACGGACAGCAGCGGCGGCAGTAGCGACTTGTGGATTTCCCGATTACTGAGACTACGAGGTAGCCTTGCAGGCGTCCGCAGGACCCGTTGTCTCTTCTATCTATGCTTTTCATTCTGTTATCTCATGTAATCGAGATAAACAGCTTGTATTTTCTTTCAAACAATTATGTGTATTATTCTTAGAAGTTCGTGAGTATTGTGACACCAATCTTGGGTAGTGTATCGGATTTGGATTTTCTTTATCATATTTGACTAAGTCTTCCGCTAATTTTGATTATTCCGCTCTGTAATTTATATGTTTTTTAATAATAAGAATTGGTAATTAATGGAGATGTAATTAATATTTGGCTTGCCTAGCTTCCATTTAGTAGGCGCAATCATGACCCCGATGGTGGGAAATCCGGGTCGTGACAACGTCTCTCTAAAATTAAAACCTCTCTACCTCCCTCTTCTCCCTTTGCCACCGCCGCCAACGCCGCCACTGTTGCCGCCGCCGCCGCCGCCCATCGGAATTCTTTTTCGGCGGCGGCCTACCTCTAAATTTTCTCAAATTCACACAATCTTTTTCTCTTCTCCTCCTCTACCTCATCTTATCAACCAAACTTCCCAAAACCCAACCAAAATTCGTAGATCTTAAATCTAAAAAGGGGCAAATCTAGATCTTCGCTTTTTTGTGTGTATTTTCCTAGCCGTTAAAAAATCCTCCGGTCAAGACCTCCCATCAAGGTCTTAGATCCAAGATGAGAGTCTTGATTTGAGGATTTTTTCACGGTTAGACCCATATAATTTTATTATTTGATTTCCTCCTTCCTTAATTTATTTATGCATTTATATTTTTCGTATTTTTATTCTCTTATGTATGTTATTTTATGTATTTTTTTGTTGTTGTATTTATTTATTTTTTTCTGTTTTTTATTTATTTATATTCTGCATTTTTTTTATTTTTTTTATTTTTTCCGAATTTTATTTATTTTTTCTGTTTAACGCATTAAAAAAAAATCTATTTTTATTCAGTCGATAGATTTTAATTAGATAAAAATGATAAATAAAAATTACTAAAAAATGTAGTATGTAGATTCCGTTTTAATTATTGTTAGGCTATTAAATATATTATATAGTTATTAATGTGTTGTATATTAATATATCAAGTAGTGATAGAATAGTAATTTTAGTAGTTTCAGGGGTAATACAGGAATTAACCAATTACAGATTTATTTGATTTGAGTGTTCTATTAAAATAATATAGTGGGGGACAAAACATTTGGTAGTGGAAATCTAATATATTTATTTAAGTAATGGTGGGATCAGACATAATTATTAAAGTAAAAGGGGTGAGGACAATAATTATTAAAGCAAAAGTGGGTGGGAGCAATAATTATTAAAGTTAAAGAGAGTGGGGACAACAGGACCCACGTTTGACTACTTTTCTGATTGGCAATTAGAAATAGTGTGTAACAATAATTAAGTAGTAGTCTTGCACTTGTGTATATATAACAAAAGTCTGGTAATTAATAGGGGAGAAATATTTTGGAAGATAAAATTTTGGAGTTGTAGAGAAGATAAAAATACTTTCGAATCTTAAGAGTTAAAGAGAATTCAAAAGAGAAAACAAAAACTTATTTTTCATTTCTTCAGCATCAATTCCTACTGTTTACCAAAGCTTCAAGCTTCTTTTTTCTCGAGTGTTTAAAAATTAGAAGCAACTACTTTGGTAACTGGTTTTTTATTGATTGCTATTACTCGGTTATTACTGGGTTACTGCTGATTTGGTTGCTTTTATTTGTGGGAGTTATTCTGTTGAGGTTGCTGTGTTGTGCTACTACTGCACTACTAATCTTCCTTTTCTTTGTGACCCAATACCAGGTACACTGCCGTAATTCTTGTATCCGGCACGCGAAAGGATGAACACATTTGAAGAATAAAATCTTAAACATTTAATTTAGCTTTTATTTATTTCTTTTAATGGTATTTAGGTTATTTTATGTTTCATTATCCTGTATATTTCTGCCGTCTTACATAATTAGACAAATTAAAATGATATATTAAGCAATATCTTGTTTTTGGCTTGACTATTAGGTAGTGTATGTTTAAGCACGCTCGTTACTGTGGTTTAATAATTAAGAAGAGAATAGCTTAAATTGGTTAACAAATCGGTTTGGTAAAAATTGGTTAGTTTACTAGCTATGAATGTTTTAACATGGTCGATGATAAGATAATTGTGAACACATAGCTAAATCTAGTTAAGTTTTTTTTTAAATTGAACTAATTTCGGAAGTTAGATATTAATCTCAACGGTTTATTTATCCACTCATATGTGATTTAAATTAGTTATGTGATAATTGGTTTATTTTAATATATTATTTATACGCCATATTTTATCTATAACTCGATTTTAGTAAGGCATGACATAATTTTCTTTTGTGCTAATTTGATTATAAATTTGTCAGTTGCGCCTATTTTAATCCGTTTAATAAGTTATAATTCCAATCACGTAGATTAATAAAGAAAATTCGTTTCCTTTTATTTTTTTTAGATAAATTCATAAAAATGTAGCCATTTTAGGAATTGATTTTAATATTTTCATATAACAATGTAAGTTTTAATCTAGTTATGTTCAATTTCTTTTGAATATTTAGTCGTCAAATTTTATCTTTTATTTATAAATTTGAAATTTTATTTTATTATATTTATAATTTCGAAATTTTATTTTATCTTTTATTTATAATTTCGAAATTTTATTTTATTTTATTTATAATTTCGAAATTTTATTTTATTTTTATTTGTAATTTCAAAATTTATTTTTTTTATTTTATTTGAAAATTATTTTAAAATTAATTTCTATTCCATCAATATCGGTATTAATCTAGCAACTAGTGTGTTACATATTATTAAACTCATAATTAATTAGGATTTTTCTCTTTTAATTTAGGGACGAACTTAATAGAAAAATATAGTCACTTTAGCATTACCCTTTTAAAATAAATAAGGTGTGTCTCGCCAAAAATAGTTATAATTTGTGGGGTCCTCATACTTGTTTAATAAATATTACTTAGATTACGGGATAAGTCGTTTAGCGAATTCCGCGGCTTTTTCTCAAAAATAATAATGCGTTAGCATCTTTAGACGCGTATTTAATAATTTTATCTCCCTAAACTCGGGTGCACATTTATGTGCCCCAAATCCAAATATCAACGGGGTCAAAATATGTTGACAACCACGGGTACATTAATGTGACGTGGTTAGAGATACGTTTTCACAACGTTGCAATCCTTTGTTAAAAATAATAATAATAATAGTAATAAAAGCGGTCAAAGATAAAATTTGCACATTAGTTCATATTTGTTAAAAATTAGATAATCAAGCCGAATATAACAGTTGAGCGACCGTGCTAGAACCACAGAACTCGAGAATGCCTAATACCTTCTCCCTGGTTAACATAATTCCTTATTCGAATTTTTGGTACGCAGACTGTTTAACAGAGTCAATCTTTTCCTAGATTCGGGATTCAAACCGGTGACGTGGGACACCATAAATCTCCTGAGTGGCGACTCTGAATTAAATTAAATAAATTCTATTTCGATTGTCCTTTAATTGAAAAAACTCCATTTACCATCGCGCCCGCGCGAGTTAGCGGAAAAAGGAGGTGTGACATAAGACTGTTTCAAGGGCTGTATTTCTCTTCGATTTGGTTATGTTTATCAAAGTATTGCTGAATTGGAGTTATTTTAAGTTGAATGTTAATTTGCTATTTGATTAGTTACTTTGCTGGGTTTTCTGATTGACCTGTTTGCTGTGGTTAAATCTGGTTGTTATAGGCTATTTACTGCTGTGGTTGATTCACGTTTTTGATATCTTAATTAGAATCTCAATGATTTCCTTTCATTTTCAGGTACACTTCTATCATTGTTGATGTAATTATGAAATTAAAGAAGATAAAATGAAAGAATTTACATGTCATTTCATATTTTTATGTTTGTTTATCGAATTTGATCACTTGTATTCGTTAGGATTAATTTGATATGTAATAAACTCGGACTGGACTGTTGAACATTATAGTAGAGATTATATGAATTTATTATAGATTGAAAAAATGTAAAGTAGAATAGATTTAAATTTCTGCAACTAGTTCTGTTAGATTAATAATATTGTGATATTTTTAAAAGGTATTATTACATGTATACTGAAGTCAATAAAGTAATCAGAGTTATTCATGTAAATGCGTGTTCAACATCTGATAATGCATATGGATTTAGATCATAATTGTTCCATGTTTAGTAAATAGAACAGATTCTGTAGATTAAGATACCACTATAATGTGTCATTCGTTTTAAGGTTTTATTCAGTTAAACGTTAGTTTAAATTCCCGTTTTCTCGTAAATCAGTCTTTAATAAACTGATATTAATAAGGAATTGAGTTAGTAGTTAACACATTAGATCTGTAAACACAAGTGAATTATGTGGATCTCTGCAATTTGAAATTAGTATGCAAGACCAGTAATTGAATGTTAGTTTAATCTGAATTAGTAACTAATAGGATTAATAAGTACTTGAATTAAAAATAAAGGGAATCTTCTGGTAGTTAAGTGTGTAAACTAGTCTGAATTCAAAGTAAATCGTAATAATCTAAAAAATGAAGAGAAGACAATCTTATGCTTGGTGTTAATTCTGGATCAATGTCTTAATGAAAGATCCAAATTCAATAAATATGATAGTTAGACATGGACCTTGTCGTATGATACTAAAAAAAACTGTCCTCGACCAAGATGTTATGGACTGTTTTAAACTGAGATTTGGATTGGAAATTGCTATATGGGCTGTAATTAAGCCCAATATGAAATAAACCTAGACTCTTATGAGTTTGTGGCCCAAAATGCCAAATTATTAGGTAATGATAAACAATTAAGATTTTCCCTTTGTTATTAGAAACCAAACACATAGAAAATATAGTATATTTTGGATATGACCGTAATAAAATGAGATGAGCGTCGCCGCATAAAATACACAATTGCGGGGCCCTCCAATAAATTATTATAAAAATCTTAGATTTGGAAGGACCGTTTAATAAATTTCACAGTCTTTCCCAAAGTTAACAAGACGTAGATACTTTAGGCACGCTTTGTAATAATATTACCTTCTTAATATGGGTGCATATTTATGTGACCAAAATCCAAGTCTCATCAAAGTCAAAATGTATTAAAAGCCACGGGCGTACTTGTACGGCGCAGTCCGAGATACATTTTTGCGACGTTGTAATTCTTTGTAAAATTAAATAATAAAGCAGAATATTAATAAATGCACATAAAAAAGGAACGTATATAGAAATCAGATAAAAGCAAATACAACAGTTGAGCTACCGTGCTAGAACCACAAAATTCGGGAGTGCCTAACACCTTCTCCCGGATTAACAAAATTCCTTATCTGGATTTTTAGTTCGCAGACTGTAACAGAGTCAAACTTTCCTCTGTTCGGGATTTAACCAGTGACTTGGGATACCATTAATCTCCCAAGTGGCGACTCTGAAACTAAATAAATAAATCTCGTTCCGACTGTCCTTAAAATGGAAAAACTCATTCTTTTTTATTATATCCCTTTTGGGGTGTAGTAAATAGGCTCTTCCAGTAGGTAACAAAAAAGGAGGTGTGACAGCTTTGGTGACTCTACTGGGGATAAGAAACCTAGAACATCGGTTCAAGGTTTAAGAATTCGAGCTTAGTTAAATTGCTGTATTTGTTTATATCTGATTCCCTATATGTTCATGATTAATGTGCTAAATATTTACCGCTTTGATATTATTTGAACTGTATATAAATTGTGCCGAAGACCCTTCTCTTCTTACCTCCGAGGATTTGTTTACTGGTTGAGACTCCCCATTCTGTTAGTGTCATACCCAAATAAGAAAAGAGGCCATACAAGTTACTAAGCCAGGCGATCTCGCGGGTCCCCAGTACGTAGCCCCCTCCTCGACTCGAGTCGTTCGCTCAGGTGCACAGTCTAGAACAAAATAACCAGGTTTTGAACATAGAAATATGGACGTTTATATGCATCATATATGACCTAGGGGACTCAACACAGGGGTTAGGTCCATCTAGGACAGGTGACCTAAATATGAAAAGACCATCATGATTATATGTTGCATTTATTTGTCTCAAGCCATCATGCTGACGGGTTAGGAAAAGAATCAAGGGAAAGAAAAGAGAAAATAACAATTGTTGATTTTAGAAGAAAAATAGATATTCAAATACTACCGAAACTCTGTCGAAATTTTGTAGGAAAGATTGTTGATTTATTGGAAAAAAAAATCATTATTTTGCTTCCCAAAAATAAAAATAAAAATATATAATTGGTTTATCCAATAAAAATAGAAATTATTTCATAAAAAATAGTTGGAATAATTCAATTTTGCCAAAAATGGTGTGTCTAAAAATAATTTTACCGAACTACGCCAGTTTGATTTCGTCCTTCAGGGCGTGATTTGACCATTACCACATTGGTCACCCATTATGGATATTTTGACTCCCTGATAGAGCCATTGGCTAGTAGTTTGTCTATTTCTTCGCGGACTGCCTCGTTGATTGTGGCATTGAACTTTCTCCTGATTTGTCTTACCGGCGGGATGTAATGGGTCTACATTGAGCAGGTGGGTGGCGATATCTAGCGAGATCCCCGGCATGTCCGCATGGGAGAAAGCAAACGTGTCTGCATGTTTAGTTAAAAATTTATGATACTTACTCGGGTCGGCGAGCCCGTGGCCGATGTATACCTTCTTTTCGGGGTCATCACGATGTAGTTGAACCGGGTCGAGATCCTCAATTGTAGCTTTGTAGGCTTCCACAACGTCTGGGTCTCTGATGGCATCGACCGTCGGGTCCGCTTTGGTCCCCGACACGGCTGATTGCTATGCCTATGCGCTTGCCCCGCTCAGTTGTCAGGTGTGGGCGCAGTCTTGTGTTATCTTATAGCATTCTTGCGCTGTACGCGATTCTCCCTTGATGCTGTATATCCCCCATGGAATAGGAAACTTGACCACTTGATATAATCTCGAGGGGACCGCTCGCATGGCATGTATCCACGGGCGTCCGATGATGACATTATATGTCATCTCTTGATTCATCACATGGAAGGTGGTTTCCAAGGTGACTCCCCTCACGAGGACGGGTAGAGTCACTTCTCCTGATGTGCGCTCCACTGCATTGTTAAAACCAGTTAGAGTTATATAGCGGGGGATTATCCTGTCCTCGAGTTCCATCTGTGAGAGGACTCTCGGATGGATGATGCAGGCGTCGCTTCCGTCATCGATCATGACTCTCCTGACATTCGTATCAATGATACGTAAATTGATAACTAAATCATCATAATGGGGGAAACACAAACCGTCGACGCCAGACTTATCGAAGTTGATACTTCCTTCGAGGTCATCGTACTGTTCGTGGGAGATGGTCTTCTTCAGTCTGTATCTATTTGCGAATTTGACATGATTGATGGCGATCTCGTTCCAATCTCCGACGATCATGTTTAATGTGCGCGTCGGGGAGGGTGGTTTCGGGGGCCCACGGGAATGCTCTCGCCCGCGTGAAAAATTAGTTTTCCCATTATCGTTAAGCAGCCCTTCAGGTACGCTTGGTTTCGCATCCTAACGACTTTCTATCGCAGGCCTATGTAGTCTTTGATCCTGTGCCTCGGTTCTTGGTGAAATTCATACAGAACGTTTGATTTTCTTGTGGTAGGGTCCGATTTTATTTTCTAAGGCCATTATACCTTGGTGCCGAGCTTTTCTAGTGGGTACACAATCTCTAAAGGAGAAACACAGAAGTTATGTGATGAAAGTAAATGGGGCATACCTCGTTCGTTTATAAGTGGGGTGAGATGGCGTTGTAATGCGTCTGCATGACGAAGGGGCGGAAGAGGGGATCTTATATAAGGTTGATGTCATTCTTTACTAGGGCTAGGGGGAGTTCCCAGCGTCCCTCGTGTCGTCGATCTCTCCTTGTGTCTGGGTATATGGCTATCAGTCGTCGGGTTGGTCCGTTGAGGTCCTCCTCATCTGCTCGTACCTCGGCGCAGTAGGCATTATGGATCTCATCCCGGGTTGTAGAGGGATATTTCATGCGCCGACTTAGCAGTTTCTTGGTTGCTCTGGACCCGTCCCTGCTGAGTCCGTTCTGGAAAGCTCCAACCGTCATGCCCTTCGACATATTTGGTAGGCTCATCCTTACCCTGTTGAACCTGGCGAGGAAGTCCCTAAGGCCTTCACCCATGGTTTTTTTGACGGCGAAGATGTCGTTTACCCTTGCTTCTGCTTTCTTAGCGCTGGCATGCGCGGTGACAAACTTGTCTGCCATTTATTCGAAGGTGGAGATTGCTTTGGTGGGCAGTTGGGAATACTATGTCAGGGCTCATCCGGTCAATGTCTCGCCGAACTTCTTCAGCAGTACTGATGGAACATGTTCTTTAGACAAGTCGTTACCTTTTACAGCGGTGACATAATGGATGAGATGATCTTCGGGGTCAATGGTTCCATTGTATACCCTCAGGTAGGGGCATTTTGAAAGTCTTCGGGATGGTTTAGGGGGCGGCTTCCTCGGAGTAGGGTTGATCCATGAACCTTCCTACGTCACGTTTGGGCAGCAGTTTAGGTGCTCTTGGGATCTTGTCAACCCTATCCTGATGTTCCTTCATTTGGTCACGGAGGGCATGATTTTCGCTCTCCATTTCTTCCATCTTTCTCAGAATGGATGCCAACATATTGTCATGCACTTGAGTTTCGGTGGGTTGGTTGTTGGTTCGTGTTTCTTCCTGCTCGTCTGCTGTGGCGGTGTTGCTTGTTGTTGGTGCTATATTTTCATAACTCCGTGGTGGTTTTTCCACTAAGCCGCTCAGTGTACTCGTTAGCCATTCCTCTAGTAACTTCCTGACCGCTGGGGGTGCTTCTCTTGAAGTTGAAGTGTCTTTCTCCTGCAAGGTTGCGAGATTCCCAAATGGGGAAGGTGAGACTTCCGCCTCGGGTGTAATATCGGGGGTGGTGTTGACGGCAGCGCTACCACCGGCCTCGTTCGGGAACTCAAGAGGTTGGTGGTAACTTCCGTTATAGCTTTGGACCGGGTGTTATTTTCGGCCATTTTTGGGTGTTGTCTGATGATCTGATCCTTTGGATGTAAACTACGGGTTTGATTCTCGAAATCCCCACAGACAGCGCCAAATTGTTTGACCCAAAAGCTATCGGTTGCTTTATGAGTTAGGGACAATCAAAGATTATAAGAGGGTAAATTGGAATCAGTGATAATATATTCAAGGACAGATCTATGATTCGTATGTAGATTGCTCTAGTGAAATCGTAAGTAAACTTATTGAAATATTAGAACTAGCCAACAATAGAGAGAAATGAGATAGAGAGAGAATGATAGTTAGAGGTTGTATTATTAATGAATAATAACACTTGTCTTACAAATGAGTGAGACCTTTCCTTATACAGAAAGAAGCCCCCCTCGCCAGTATATTACTTTATTCCAGAACTATTGTTATTACAAAAACGGAAATAGGGCGGAGGAGACGGGACGCCTAGACGGGCGAGTTTGTCAATACGCCTTTATAGTCGGGGGCGTGCTCCCTCTCATCATATGGGCGTGGAGGATGGTATACTCGATGTCTGTGGCCGTATAGGGAGGTGTACTCGGCTCACATTAATCATATCTGATTCGACCTCATACAATAATAGATGTCATTGATAATTTTGCATATGTTATTGAAGTTGATACGCACAAATCCTGCAACTTAAGGTCAAATCTTAGTAGTAGACATGCTTAAATCTCACAAATTTAATAAGCAGAGAATATTAGTTATTTGATGTTAATTCAAACGTCTCCTTCCTGAATCTTTCCTTTTTGTTTATTAGAGATTATTTCTTATATATATGAGTTAAAGCTAACCCGATTACTATTTTCTCTCTACGACGATGATAATCTTTCTTTGTAATAGCATCTGCTATAATACTTATAGTGAATATCTATATCTATACTCTATATATCTATATCTATATCTATATCTATATATTATTAAAAGGAAGAAAGTTTGGTATAGAATTGTGACAAATGGCAGCATAAGAAAATGATATGTGTTAGTTTTAGGACAAGAAGTAGTTATTAGGAGTAATAATTAGTTATTAGGTATATTTTATTAAAATTAAATTAAAATAATTAAATAACTTCTTTTAAGTAACTGTCATAAAATAGGAAGAAAAATTAACAATTTATAAGTAGTGGTGTCCTAACCACATGCAAAATAAAAATCACGTTTTTACGAAGTGGTTGTTCTATCTACGCAATAACAAACTTGAACAATAATTTTAAATTTTTGATCTTTATAGAGCACATTTTATTTATAATAATTAAATATTTTATTTAATTATTTATATCTATATATAATAAAAGGAGAGGCAAAAAATCATTATTAAAATAAGTGGCATAACCACAAACACCAAGTGGCAATATTAAGATAAAATAAACTAACTTTTTAACTAAAAAAACTTCTTAAATTTTGAATTAATTGATTACTCTATTTGAATTAATAAATATAGTTATATTATGATTAGCTATATTAAAAAAATAAAAATACAAAAAAATAACTACTCATTCAAACTGGAGAGTAGTTTCACGTTGAATTTTTAAAGTTATATAAAATTTAAAAATAAGAAAAATTAAATTAGCTACAATAAGAAAATGAAAATATTAATAATTTAAAAAGGCATTATTAAGACAAAATAAACTACCTTTTTAACTAAAAACAACCTTCTTAAAGTTTTTAATTAATTGGTTACTCTATTTGAATTATAAATATAGATATAGTATAATAGCTATATTAAAAATAAAAAAATATAAATAAAAAAATAACTACTCAATTGAATTGGAGAGCAGTTTCAAGTTGTTTTAAAATAAAAAACGAAAAAAAACAAAAAAAAAGTTAAATTAGCTATAGTAAAAAAGCGAAATATTTACTAACAAAAAAAGTATCTATTCAAGTTGGAAATTAGTTTCAAGTTGTAGTTTTAATTTATTTAAAAATAAAGAAATAAATATTACCAATTCAATTGGGTGTGGTTTCAATTTGGAGTTTTTAAAAAATAAAAATTAAGAAATAAAATTTTGACATTTTAAATTGGAGAGTAGTAGTTTCTATATATGTGAGTGTGTGTGTGTATATATATATATATATATATATATATATATATATATATATATATATATATATATATATATATATATATATGTGTGTGTGTGTGTGTGTGTGTGTGTGTGTGTGTGTACAAAATGTGAAATAAATAATTATATGATGCCAAGTGGTATAACAAAGACGCTAAGTATTAATTTTCGGAGAAGGGTCTAAAATGCCCCTCAACTATCAGATTTGGTCTAAAAATGCCCCTCATCCACCTATCGGGCCAAATATGCCCTCTGTTAGTATTTTTGGCTCACAAATGCCCTTTGAGTTAACGGAAGGACACGTGTCATCCTCTTATTGGTGCATTCTAAATATTTCATAATTAATTAAAAAGACACATTATTCATACCTGAAAAATAAATAAAAATTTTCTAAAATACTTACAAAAGTTTTTTACTAAAATAAGATTTTTTTCCAGTTTTTAACTTTTGTAAGTATTTTAGAAAATTTTTATTTATTTTTCAGGTATGAATAATGTGTCTTTTTAATTAATTATGAAATATTTAGAATGCACCAATAAAAGGATGACACGTGTCCTTCCGTTAACTCAAAGGGCATTTGTGAGCCAAAAACATTAACAGAAGGACATATTTGGCCCAATAGGTGGATGGGGGGCATTTTTAGACCAAACCTGATAGTTGAAGGGCATTTTAGGCCCTTTTCCGATTAATTTTTAGAACAAAGCTCCAACAAAGTGAGTGTTTTAAAATTATTTTAAATAAAAAACAAAATAAAAAAATAAAAAATTGCCAATTCAAATTTGGGAGTAGTTTCAAGTTGGAGTTTTATGAAAATATAGAGCACATTTTATGTAAAATAATTAAATATTTTATTTAATTATTTATATCTATCTATCTATAATTTAAAGCAGAAGACAAAAGCCCCTCATGAAGCCAAGTGACAAAATTCGAAAAAGACACTTGGCATTTTAAGACATTGCTCCAAATTATTAGAAAGTAGAAATAGGAATTACCATTTTATAAAAACCACCAACTACTCTCACTTCCTCCACTCCCCTTCCCTTTAAAAACTAATTGAATTACACGTTCTTTTTTTTCAAAAATCAAGCAATAGAAACTAACAATAAAAACCACCAACTACTTACACTTCCTCCACTCCCCTTCCTTTTAAAAACTAACTGAATTTCTCCACTTGCATATATTGGATTAGAAAAATGTATAGTTCCCTTTTTTCTTTCACCGAAAAATTTGTCGGGGAAAATTGCATCCAAAATCGTTATCTGTGATTTTTCGTTGTTCGATGAGTAAATTGCTAAGCATCGGATCATCATTTTGAAATTAAAAAGTGGTTTTGATCATTTTTCTAGGAAACCTCTTTCTTCCACTTATAAAATTTAAAGTGAAATGCATGTCCAAACAAAATTTCAAATTTCAAATACTATTTTCCAACTTAACTCCAAGTATTACTTTGTGTCCAAAATTTAAAATTTTTATGTCTGCCTACAAAACTAATACTACTATGTTTATGAACAATCTTTAAATAGGAAGGGATGCTACATAATTTATATTGCAGTTTTCTCTATGAAATTAATGGTGACCTATTTGCCCCAATTAAGAGGGCCGTTAATTATAGATCTCTAAGAGAAAGTATGTGATGCTTTCATTTGTATTTATGTTTCTATTTTGTATATTTTATATTCTGTAATCATTCGTGTTTACAAATATATATTTATTTTAAATTTAAATTTAGTTATTTTTTAATTTTTTGTTTTTCCCGTATTCATAATATATACAAAAAAATATATTCTACTGCGCGAATCGCGGGCAAATTAACTAGTGATTGATATAAGAATGGATACTAATAGAGCGGAAAGCAGCATTACAGTTTGTGAAGAGACTGTAGCACCTTATGCAAATGTGTAGCATCTTAGATTCATCACTTATGTATTTTCTTGGAAGCAGTATTTTATTAATATGGTTGAATGTTGTTGATAAGGTTGCTTGAATTTTATTATATACTATGATGATCATTTTGATAGGCGCTAACTATTTTATTGAAGTTAGAACTATGATTCTAAGTTAAATAAATAATTTTTGCGAAAGGGTTGTGGTCTATATATGAGCATACGGGATACAAGTCATTACACCTTACTTTCTGTACTACGTAATTGATTTTTCTCGTTATAACGATTATTATATGTAGGTTCTGTGAATTTGAAGATTGTATGTTTTGGAATATTATTTGGACACGAACTGAATTGTTTAAGCAAATATCGGTTCTATATCTAGTTTATATAAAAATGGTGAAAATAGATTAATATGATGAGAGGGAGTACTACAATGACCATAAACTAAGACATTATTACTATATTGCTTAATGCGGACCATTTTTGTTCCAAACATTTGTCCTACGCGAATTCCTCTTCACATGGAAAGTTCACCAATAGATAAATACTAAACGAGGCTTTTAGTCCGCGCGAGAAATTATTTATATCTGGTAGTCGAATAATTTTTGTATATAAATATATAACATACATAATATATTATACATGTATACAAATTTTCAATAATTTCGATTATATTTTTATATCGGCTATACAATATCATTTTTCTTAATACTTGATGGCAACAAGCAGATTAAAGTTTAAGATTAGGTAAGAATTATTCTTGTAAGCAAATTCAAACAAATGGAATATTCCACAAAGCTAAGTGAACGTTCCATTTCCAAATTAATCACAAATCAAAGGCATATTAAATTATTTAAATATTTAATGCACATTAAGATATCCCAAAACTTCGATGCGTGTATGGCTACTACATGCAATAAAAGAAAGGCCACTTGTCTCGTGTCGTTGCAATGGCCACATTGGTCAATTAATTTCTTATTTTAATGTCCATGAAATAAATGGATAAGGTTGCCAACAATACTTTTGCAAAGTGTCTCATTCACAAGGTTTGAAACCATTCCAATCCTTCTTTCTCACTTATCTTTACTTTACGTTTATTATGTTGAGAGAGAAATTTTTAACAATACGCCCACCCAAACAACACCATGAAAAGAACGACCTTTTTTCTTTTTGTGTCCCTTGGGGTTTTCCAAAGGCCAGATTAACAAAAGCTTCTTTGTTTTCTAAAAACATGGAGGAGTTTCTTGTACCTATATATATAAAGAGAAAAGCCTATTTATTATACTAAGGAAAATACGCGGAGACTTGACAAAAATTTAGAGTCGAGAGAGTAATATCGTTATAATTAGTCTTGTTGTTGTTATAATAATGGTGATTCAGAAGTTTGAAATATGTATGGAGATGGTGAAAATGGCGATAGAGTTTGTGGCTGTGGTTGTAGATGCAGTTGGTATTGTTATTTCTAAAGATAATTCTAATTCTTCGTCATCGTCATCGTCTTCTTCAACACAATCCATTCTTCCAACTCCTTACGTTGGATTTTAAGATGTAAAGAATTTTCTTGGGATAAAAGTTGTCGTCCTACCAAGCCTAGAAGAAGGTGACTGGCGCAAACATATTTATGGTTTCTTTTCAATAGAAAAGAATAGCCAAACCAATTCAGTTGGCTCATCAATCTCACTGATATTATTGACGGATTAACCCCTTTTTTTTTTTGTTAGATTAATTATCATGAAACTGTGAGAATTCATATAAGCGGCCGGTCCAATACATTTAGAATTGAGACGCGTAGTTATTATTGTAGTTTATAGCATAGTATACGAAATTCAGCTCATAATGCTTATTGGCTTCTTCTTCTTCTTCTTCTGTAATCTTTGTTACTATTTCTTTTAGCTCATGATGTGATTAAACATGAATTCAAGGTTCAACCCATTTATAATATTTTTTTTAACTGATAATTTCTGTGGTAGTTCAGAATGAGAAGTGACCATTTATTTCAGCAGATAAGGCAAACGTTCATGGATATGGCCATTAGTTGGTCAAATTTATAAACCTCAAATTAAAGACAAAGATATTCAATCAGAAGCATGTGAAATCACTACATTAATGTTTCACCTGTAGAAGCATGTTTTGTTATGTTTAAACTGTAATATGAATTTCTAGACAAGACTGTATGTTGAACATGTTACTATGCCATATACTTGAGTTTGAAATCTGTTTGACCCAAAAGTTATCGGTTGTTTTATGAGTTAGGGACAATCAAAGATTATAAAAGGATAAATCGGAATCAACGGTAATAAGCTCAAGGATAGATCTAAAATTCGTATGTAGTTTGCTCTAGTGAGATCGTAGTAAAACTTATTGGAATATCAAAACTAATCAACAATAGAGAGATGAGATAGAGAGAGAATGATAGTCAGAAGTTGTATTATTGATGAAAAATAACACTTGTGTTGCAAATGAGGGAGGCCTTTCTTTATATAGAAGGAAGGCCCCCTCGCCAGAATATTACTTTATTCCAGAATTATTCTTGTTAAAAACATAAATGGGCGGAGGGGACGGAACGCTTGTACGGGCGAGTTTACCAATGCGCCTTTATAGTCGTACTCCTTCTCGTCTTATGGGCATGGAGGAAGGTATTTTTGACTTTAGTGGCCATGTAGGGAGGCCTGCTTGACTTACATCAATTGTGTCTGATTCGACCTCATATAGTTAGTCCCTCCGCCTGTTGGAGATGTATTCGACATATATCTGCAATGGGCGGAAAATATTGACCCGTCTCGGATCTATCCGTATATGCATACGTGGCAGGTTCTTTAAGCTGTCGTTTGCTGACGGCATGCGTCATGATAGCAACTGCTCCCGAGGCAGGCCAAAAGGTGATTTGACGTTTCGGTTTCCCGCCTACTTTTCTGACACTTACCTCTTCGAATTCCGTGTACTGGCCCGCTATAAATAGGGAGGGATTTCAAGTTTTTCCATTCTTCGGATCCCTACAAAAAGTTCTTTGCACTTTTGTCATTCATCTTTCCTTATAGCAATATTTAGCAGCTTTTCATATTGACTTCGGAGCTTGTTAGTATACCCTAAATTTGATAGAAAGGTTAACAATGGCTAAAGGTAGTTGTCACCGTGGGACAAATGAGGATGAGGCCACTTCCAGGGTCCCTCCGCCCTCGAAAAGTGGGAAGAAATCCCGCAAACCTCTAGTTCCTCTTTCTGTAGACAACCTGCTTCCCTGCGAACTATATGTTCAAAGGAATTTCCCTACGAAGGGAGTTACCCCGGCATGGGAAAGGTCCAAATTCATTGAACCTCTTTTGAATGAACTCCAAGTTTCTTGTCAGATTCCGGAGACGGCCGTCATGCAAACGGCCGAGGGAGATTTCGCTACGTACACAGAGCTGGGTTCTGTGCTTTCTACGAATACCCCTTTATAATGGGGTGTGGCCTCCCTATTTATCCATTGGCGGAAAAATTGTGCCGGTTTTACAATGGATGCCCGGCCCAGCTTACCCCTTACACGTGGAAGATATGTTGTATTCTGACGACTTATGCCGAGAGGGCCAGATTAGACATCACGGTATACCATCTGCTGTAGCTGTTCAGTCCCGGGTTCATGCGGGGGACGATGCTTCAGTTGAAGAATTGTGGGACGAAGGGCTTGGTTGTCGAGATAGACGAAAAGCCAAATCGCCAATTCTGGCTGAAATTTTTCTTCGTCCGAACCTCGGATCTGGTGTCGGACCCAGCTGGATTCCCTGAGGCATGGAACGCCGAGCGTAAGTGTTATCCCTCGTGCTGATTTATTTTATGCCTGCTTGACTTTTCGTCATCTTGTTATATTTTATATCTGCAGCAACGGTGCGCACGCCCCAATCCGTGCCGGATATTAAAGCCTGGGTGGGGCGGTTGATCCCCTTCGCGGAGGAGTGTAGGACGTGGGTAGCATTCACCACAAGATATGGTCTTCCAGGTATTACCGGTTCTAGGTTTGGCGACCACACATTTTATCAGACGTCGTATTTTCTGGCGCATTTTTTTTATAACTGTGCTGGCAGCCCGGAGTGCATCGCGGAGGAGGATACGTCGAGCTGCCGCTTCCTCGTCGGTAGATTCCGTCTTTGAACACGTAGTTCATGTGAACGAGATAACTTCGGGGGCCGCTTGTCCAGAGGGCGACCAAGCGGATGTGGAAGCATCTAGTGCGGATGTTTCCAATGCTGTTCATTCTGAAGGCGACGCCATAATTTGGGAGCATGCTTTCGAGGACGTCCCCGGGACTTCCCGTCCCATGGTTGAGTCAGTGAATGAACCGACATTTAGACAGTGCCCCTCGCCTCCATATCCTCTTATTGAAGAGGATGCTTCTGCGGACGATGAGCCGCTGGAGCGAAAGAGGCGCCGACTACTCCTTGGTAAAGGCGTGGTCGTGGAACAGAGGAAGGCGATCACTCGCTGTCCTGAGTCGAGGCCAGTCTTTATGGGCGACGCCATTTGGTATATCGGATTTAAGCTTTTAAGCACTCTCGAGCGTCTCCTTCGTCGCCTCATTAAAAACCTCTCGGAGAAAACCCAATTGGGACAAAACTCGGATGAGGGAAAAAGAGTACGACTTGGGGGATACCTTTCAGAAGTGGAAACGTTTGAGGTATGAGATGTTCCAGTTATTTTGGAGTATCTTTCCGTTCATGGTTTCTAACTTGAAGGAACCTTTGTCTGCTGCTGCGGTGATTTTGTAGGGTCCATCCCAATTGGTGCCCAACAATCCTTCGTTAGGGTCTTTGGATGCCGGTGTCTTGGCTTTTAGCACATAGTCGCCTACTTTGAGTGGTCGGATTTTTGCTCTCTTGTTGTAGTATCTTTCAATCTGCTGTTTTTGGGCCAGTAGCCTAGTATGGGCCATTTCCTTTCTTTCTTCGGCTTCATCAAGGTCTTGTAGTCGATTTGTGTTGTTCTCCTCTCCGCTTGTGTACGAGTATCTTAGACTTGGTTCATCGACTTCGACCGGTATGAAGACATCAGTTCCGTAGACTAGTGAATAAGGAGTTTCTCTGAAGAGGATCTGGGGGTAGTTCTGTGCGCCCATAGTACTTCATCTAATAACTCGGGCCATAGTCCTTTAGCGTCTTCGAGTTTCTTTTTCAATATATTCAGTATGGTTTTGTTGGATGACTCCGCTTGGCCGTTGGTGGCAGGATGATATGGTGCTGAAAGTATCCTTTTGATACGCCATTTGTCGAAGAAGTCGGTTGTTTTCTGCCCGATGATCTCTCGGCCGTTGTCGCAGGTGATTTCTTTGGGGATGCAGAAGTGGCATATGATATTTTTCCAGTTGAAGGCGATGACCTCTTGCTCGCGAATCCGGGCATAGGCACCCAATTCCACCCACTTGGAGAAATAGTCACTTAAAACTAATAAAAAACGTACCTTTCCTCGTCCGACAGGTAGCGGTCCAATTATGTCCATTCCCCATTTGATGAAGGGCCATGTTGAAGTGACCGAATGGAAGGGTTCCTCGGTTGATGTATCAGAGGGGCGAACTTTTGGCATTTCTCGCATCAGTGGACATACTTTACGACATCTTTCTTCATGGTAGGCCAGTAATAGACCTCCCGTATTAGACAGCGCACGAGTGCGTGGTTGCTGGTATGTGCGCCGCAATGGCCTTCATGTACTTCTTCCAGTACTGGTGTCATTTTATTAGGGCCCAGGCACTTGGACAAGGGTCCTCAAAAGGTTCTTTTTTAGAGGTCGTTGTTTATCATACAGTATCTTACTGCCTGCATGCGAAGCTTTCTCGCTTCCTTTTTGTCGGGTGGTAGATTTCCATCCTACATATATGATACAAATTGGTTGCTCCAGTCCCAAGTTAGATGCAGGGAGAGTACCTCGGAATGGTCGATCGCTAAGTGAAGGAGGGTCACTGTGCTTTCTTTATTGAGGTTGGTGGCGGCAGCAGCCAGTTTAGCCAGTTTGTCCGCTTCGCCGTTATGCACCCTAGGAACTTGTTCGAAGCGGCATTCGTCGAGTTGTGCCATTAGTTTGTGGATTTCTGCTCGGTATTTCTGTAGCCTTTGTTCCTTGACCTGATAAGTCCCGGTGACTTGATTTACCACGAGTTGTGAGTCGTAGTGCAAGACAAGTCGGCGAGCTCCGTACCCGATGGCTAATTTTATACCTGCAATGACGGCTTCATATTTTGCCCCGTTGTTAGTGATCTCGGGGCATCATATGGACTAGCGAATGGTTTTGCTCGTAGGGTCTTCGAGGACGAGTCCTAGTCCGGATCCCGAGGCATTTGCGGCCCCATCAGTGTAGGGAGTCCAGAGGTTGGTGCTCGAGGTGGCATGTAGGGCTTCCTTTTTTGCCTCTGGCAATATTTTGACGCTAAAATCAGCCACGAAGTCAGCGAGGACTTGCGACTTGATAGCGGTTTAGGGAATATATGTGATATCATGCTCGTTGAGCTCTATGGCCCATCTGGTAAGCCGGCCCGATAATTCGGGCTTGTGCAAGATGCTCCCCAGAGGAAAAGTGGTCACCACTTTGATGGGATGTGTCTCAGCTTTCTGAGAAGCCGTGACCAGTGCCAAAGCCAATTTCTCGAGGTGTGGGTATCGAGTTTCGGCATCTACTAGGGTTTTGCTAATGTAATAGATCGGTGATTGCGTACCTTTTTCTTCACGAACCTGTACCGCGCTGACCGTGACTTCTGATATGGCTAGGTACGTCAGTAGAGGCTCACCTGGTTTTACTTTTGACAGCAGTGGTGGTGACGATAGGTACGCTTTTAGCCCTTGCGGGGCTTTGATGCATTTACCATTCCAGTGGAATCCGTTGTCTTTTCTCAATATGCTGAAAAATTTGTGGCATCTATCTGAGGATTGGGAGATGAAGCGGGAGAGGGCGGTTATCCGACCTGTTAATTTCTGGACCTGCTTCTTATTGTTGAGTGTTTCGGGTATTGAGGCGATTGCCTTGATTTGATCGGGATTGACTTCGATCCCTCTTTGGGATACGAGAAACCCTAGAAACTTTCCTGACGCCACACCGAAGGCGCATTTCTCGGGATTCAGCTTCTTCCCATATTTTTTCAATATTTCGAAGGCCTCCCGCAAGTGGTTGATGTGGTTTTCCTTTCTAGCGGACTTCACTAGCATGTCGTCGATGTAAACCTCCATGGTTTTCTCGAGTTGTTTTTTGAACCTCTTAGTGACCATTCTTTGATATGTGGGCCTTAAGTTCTTGAGCCCAAAGGGCATCACCTTGTAGCAGTAGGTACCTTGGTGTGTGATGAACGTGGTCTTTTCTTGATCTTCCTTGGCCATAAGGATTTGGTTATAACTGGAGTACGCGTCCAAGAAAGTTAGTAGTTCATGTCTGGCGGTGGTGTCGATCAGTTGATCGATGTGAGGGAGGGGGAAGGAATCCTTAGGACAGGCCTTGATTAGGTCGGTGAAGTCCACGTACATCCTCCATTTTTCATTCTTCTTTTTGACCATTACCACATTGGCGACCCATTGTGGATATTTTGACTCTCTGACAGAGCCGTTGGCTTGCAGCTTGTCTACTTCTTCGCGGACTGCCTCGTTGATTGTGGCGTTGAAACTTCTCTTGATTTGTCTTACAGGCGGGTGTAGCGGGTCGACATTGAGCCTGTGGGTGGATTTATCTGGCATGTCTGCATGGGAAAAAGCAAATGTGTCTGCATGGTTAGTCAAAAATTCACGGTACTTACCCAAGTTGGTGAGCCCGTGGCCGATGTATGCCTTCCTTTCGGGGTTGTGGATATCTAGCTGAACTGGGTCGAGGTCTTCAACTGTGGCCTTACAAGCTTCCACAATGTCTGGGTCTCTCACAGTGTCGGTCGTCAGGTCTGCTTTGGTCCCCGACACGGCCGATTGATATGCCTCCGCACTTGCCCCGCTCAGCTGTCGGGTGTAGGCACAGTCTTGTGTTATCTTATAACATTCTTGCGCTGTGCGCGGTTCTCCTTTGATGCTGAATATCCTCCATGAAGTAGGGAACTTAACCACTTGGTATAAGCTCGAGGAGACCGCTCGCATGGCAGATATCCACGGGCGCCTGATGATGACATTATATGTCGTTTCTTGGTTTATGACGTGGAAGGTGGTTTCCAAGGTGACTCCCCCCGCGAGGACGGGTAGAGTCACTTCTCCTGACGTGTGTTCCACTACATTGTTAAAACCAGTTAGAGTTATACAACGGGGGGCTATCGTATCCTCGAGTCCCATTTGCGAGAGGACTCTCGGATGGATGATGCAGGTGCCGCTTCTGTCATCGATCATGACTCTCCTGACGTCCATATCAATAATACTTAAAGTGATAACTAAAGCATCATAATGGGGAAAACACAAACTGTCGGCGTCAGACTTATCGAAGGTGATACTTCCTTCGAGGTCATCGTACTGTTCGTGGGAGATGGTCCTCTTCAGTCTGTGTGTGTTGGCGAATTTGACATGGTTGATAGCGATGTCATTCCCATCTCCGACGATCATGTTTACCGTGCACATCGGGGAGGGTGGCTTCGGTGGTCCACGGGAATGCTCTTGCCCGCGTGCGAAATTGGCCTTCCCCTTGTCGCTGAGCTACTCCTTCAAGTATCCTTGGTTTAGCATCCCGACGACTTCCTGTCGTAGACTTATGCTGTCTTCGGTCCCGTGCCCTCGTTCTTGGTGGAATTCACACAGAACGTTTGATTTTCTTGTGGCAGGGTCGGATTTCATTTTCTGGGGCCATTGCACCTTGGTGCCGAGCTTTTCTAGTGCGTACACAATCTCTAAAGGAGAAGCACAAAAGTTATTTGATTAAAGTAAAGGGGTCATACCTCGTTCATTTTTAAGCGGGGCGAGATGACGTTGTAGTGCGTCTGCATGACGAGGGGGCGGAAAGAGGAGACCTCATGTAAGGCTGATGTTGTTCTTTATTAGGGGGAGGGAAGAGTTCTCGGCGTCCCTCGTGTTGTCGATCTCTCCTTATGTCTGGATGTATGGTTGTCAGTCGTCGGGTTAGTTCATTGAGGTCCTCTTCATCGGCTCGTACCTCGGCGCAGTTGGCATTATGGATCTCATCCCAAGTTGTGAGTGGATATTTCATGAGCCGGCTTAGTAGTTTCTTGGTTGCTCTAGAGCCGTCCCTGCTGAGTCCGTTCTGGAAAGCTGCTACCGCCATGCCCTCTGATACATTTGGTAGGCTCATCCTTACCCTGTTGAATCTGGCGAGGAAGTCCCTGAGGCCTTCGCCCGTGGTTTGTCTAATGGCGAAGATGTCGTTTACCCATGCTTCTGCCTTCTTAGCGCTAGCGTGTGCAGTTACGAACTTGTCTGCCATTTCTTCGAAGGTCGAGATTGCTTTGGCGGGCAGTTGGGAGTACCATGTCAGGGCTCCTCCGGTCAGTGTCTCGCCGAACTTCTTCACGGCAGTGATATAATGGATGAGATGATCTTCTGGGTCGGTGGTCCCATCGTATACTCTCAGATAAGGAGGCATCTTGAAAGTTTTCGGGATGGTGTAGGGGGCGGCTTCCTCGGAATAGGGTTGCTCTACGAACCTTTCTACGTCAAGTTTGGGCAGCACTTTGGGCGTTCCGGGGATCTTGTTGACCCTATCCTGATGTTCCTTCATTTGGTCGTGGAGGGCCTGGTTTTTGCTCTCTATTTCTTCAATTTTTCTCTGGATGGATGTCAACATATCGTCATGCGTTTGCATTTCTACGGGTTGGTTGTTGGTTTGTGTTTCCTCTTGATCGTCTGTTGTGGCGATGTTGCTTGTTGTTGGTGCTGCTTTTTCATGACTCTGTGGTGGTTCTTCCACTAGGCTGCTCAGGGCGCTTGTTCACCATTCTTCCAGTAACTTCCTGACCGCTGGGGGTGCTTCTTTTGCAGCGGATGTGGAGATATCTTTTTCCTGCATTATTGCAAGATTTTCGGAGGATTATACCACCAAATTAAAAAAAACACAAAAAAATAAAAGACTTTTTTTTTCAACTAGTCACTAGGGGAGTTGGAACGTTAGAGGTTGAAACAGGAGCAGGAGTAGCTTCACCCTCAGATACTTGAATCATTACTCCGGTCGCTTCAATAGTAGCTTCACAATCCACCGGATTTACTGCCTCAGGAGTTCCACACATTGGAGAAGAAATGTCAATGGGTTGCTCAGGAGTGCCAACATGTTGGTTACTCTTCTCAATCACGTCTAAGACTTTGTCTAGTTCGGATTGTAGGTTGAAATTCTCTTGGGTAGCCTCTAATAATGCATCTCGACGTGATCTAAGAAAAGCCCAGTTGACCTCATAATTAAAATTCTCTCCAAGATAATTATACTCCTTCTCCAAGGTTTCATAATCCTTTTCCCATTTAGCAAGAGAGTTTTTCATTGATTCTTGTTCAGTTAATTGGGAGTCAAGAGAAGTTTTGAGTGTAATGTTGGAACTCTCCAAAGCATGAACTTTGTCTGAGGAAGTTTTCAAGTCAACCCGAGCTTGTTTCAAGTTCTGCTCCAATTATCTGGCATAGTCCTCTTTTCTCTTCATAAGCTCTTTAAGCCTCTTGATTTCTTCATTCGTCTTTAATAATGATTCGTTTAAGGTGTCTTTATCCTTTTTGACCTGACTCAAGGTGGCCTAAGAGACCCCTAAGTCAGCAGATAAAGTACGATTTTGACGTTCCAAACGGGCTTTGTCATCTCGAAGCTCATCCATATTCATTAAAGCATCTTCATATTGCTCCTTCCAATTTTGAGCTTCAAATTGGGCTTCTTCAATGGCTTTTGAGGATTCCCGAGACTTTCTTTCCAAAGAGGTGATCCTCTCATTAGCTTAGTACCAATCAAATTAGCCTACAAATATAAGACACAAAAATAAACACCTACGGTGAAAGGAAAGTTAGTACTCAATTTTAGAAAAAAATTACCTTTAAAGTTGAATGAACTATCTAAGACAAAGGATACCAAGAACAAATAGATACGAGTTCCATATCTATTTAAGACATTCAAAGGCAACGGGTCAAAAAGCATTTAAAGCATGGATCTGGAGGCAGAAAGAAGTCCAAATTCAATCATTAAATACCTGATACGTTGAAGAATTAGTATTTAATAAGGATAATTGGGTAACGACCTATTTAATGTCATTTATTACTCATAATTATGTCATTTAAACCTAGGTTTCATTCTTCTACATAGAGTCAGCTATAAAAGGAGGAAGTTATACCAATTGTAGACATAATAAACTATTGAAAGCCTATTGAAATACAATTTTTCTTACTGTTCATTCTGATTATCAAAAGCTTATTACATTTTTCGGTCTCTTGATTATCAGTAACCTGGTTTTCTATTATTTTCTAGTTTTAATCAAAGTTTCATATTTTGGTTAAACACTTTCCAGCCCCTCTTTCAAACTTGTGTTTGCATTATTATTTGAGAGAGAAACAAAGATAAGTACATTTTAGCGTCCCTTGGGGTTTCTAAAGGACAAACTAATTAGCCAAAGCTTCTTACATTTCTATAGTCATTGGAATACTTTCTTTCAACTATATAAATAGACAAGTAGATGTGTTTACAAATACCACTGTAGCATCCATGTCATAGACCAGAATAGTACATGTAATAACCGCATCGGAAGACTCAGCCTCTAACCTGGCTGGCAAAGCATAGCACCGAGGATGGGCCCCTCTTCCCTGAAATGTATCTCTAGGACGATTAACCACTGGTTGTCCTCTGCCTATGCCGGACCGAGCTTCACCTCTACGGTCCCTACCTTCACCTCTATGATCCCTACCCTCACCTCTAGCTGGTTGGGCGGGCTGTGGATCACCTCCTGCCTGAATCATGGGTCAAGGTCCCTGCTGCTGAGAGTTGCCCGATGCTCCAGGACAAAACCTCACAATATAACCAGGATAACAAGACCTCGGCTGCTACAACTACTGGCCCTATCAACCTAAATGTCCTCCCCTGAAGCTCTGAAGTGGGGGTCCACTGATAGGCTGCTGATCTGAATAGTACTGTTGAGAACCACCGCTGCCTGAGTACCATTAGAAGCCTTAAGCATAGAATGAAAGGTCCTCGGTACCAGACCTCTACCATAGGAATCCCTACCTCCAGATGAGGTACCATTGAATCTACCAGAATGATGAGGCCTCTTGTCCGACATCTGACCACCTCCCCGAGTGAGGGCCATCTTAACTCTGCGGGCCGCGTTGGCCACCTCCTGAAAGGAAATATCACTACCAACTCCCATGGCCATCTGAAGACGGATCGGCTCAATCAATACATCAATGAATCTCCGGACCCTCTCCCACTGTGTAGGGAGTATCACAACCGCATGGCATGCCAAATCCACAAATCTAGTCTCGTATTGAGTAACGGTCATGGAGCCTTGCTGGAGGCGCTCAAACTGCATACGAAGTGCCTCCCGCTGAGTGACGGGGACAAATTTCTCCAAGAATAACTCCGTGAACTGATCCCATGTCAAAGCTGGAGACCATGCTAGAATAGATAGGCAAAAATCTCTCCACCAAGTCTAGGCGGACCCTGCAAGCCTGAAAGTGCAAAAATCGACCCCGTTGGTCTCCACTATACCCATAGTCCTGAGAATCTCATGACAATTGAATAGAAAATCCTGGGGATCCTCCGATGAAGCACCACTAAAAGTGGTGGTGAAAAGCTTGGAGAACTGATCAAGTCTCCACAAAGCATCCGAAGACATGGCCGCTCCATCACCAGCCTAGGCCGTAATACCTGTCTGAAATGCCACTGCAGGCTGAACCAATGGGGCCTGAGTCTGGGGAGCTACTTGCTCTGGAGTACACGTAGCAAGAGTCTGAACCCCTCCTCTAGCCTGAGAAGTGGCTGGTGCTACAAGCAGCAAACCTGCTCTCGTGACACTGTCCATAAAGCCTGCCAGCCAGACTAGAGCATCCTGAAGATCCGGGGTAAACATAACCCATCCCGCGACCTAAGGTAGGCCCACTGGAGCTGCTAGGGCTGGAACCTCATCGTCATAATAAATATGAGGCTCCACCTCTAGGGTTGCTGCTCTGGGCTGAGCTCTGCCCCTGCCTCGGCCTATGGCACGGCCTCGCCCTCTGCCCCTTGTAGGAGCTGCTGCTGGGGGCTCGGGCTGCTGCACAGTAGAAGAGGAAGCACGTGTTCTCGCCATCTGCGAAAGAACAGAGTAGAAAGACAATCAACATTTGAGAAATAGAATCACACGATAAGAAAGAACAAAAGTGAAATTTTCCTAACTCCGTAGCCTCTGTGGGATAAATACAGACGTCTCCATACCGATCCCTCAGACTCTACCTAGTTTGTCTGTGAGTAGCGAGACCTATGCAACCTAGAGCTCTGATACCAACTCGTCACGACCCGGATTTTTCCTACCATCAGGGAGGGAAACATCCTGTGGGGGAGTATAATCTGAGTAGAAGATTTATCACCGTAATTAAGAAAATAGGGCACAATAATAACTATCAAGAATAAGAAATTCAATAATTGCATGGCATCAACCTTTGTGCTTTTACTCTCATTCTCACCTAAAGCAATCGAATAAAATGCACGGCATCACCCTTCGTACTTCCCTCACTTAACTCTTATTTCATGGCACGGAATGATCCTTCATGCCCAAACAACAGTCATAACCAAACGGGCGAGAGAAATAAACAATAATATGAAATGTCCCGGCAAGGGAGAAACACAAGTAACAACTAAGTCCCGGTAAGGGAACAATAACAATAACTTTTACATCCCGGCAAGGGAAATATTCAATATATTCAAACCATCCCGGCATAGGATTAATCACAAATCTTTTCAATACTTTCATCTCCTACTCAATAGCATTCATCAATCAAGCCAACAGTCCAAAATATTCATATTTCACAACATACCCTCAAACTCTTCACATTTATAGAAATAATAATTTAGCTTAGAAGAGTTCCAAATTATCTCAAAAACAAGTACAACCAAATTCCCACAATCATCCTAGATTCTAGTGTATAGATGGTCGTCACCACGCCTATACACTGCACTCGATCAATTAGAAAATAGAAATTATGATACTCTAATCCTATTCCCTCAAGCCAAAGTTAGATCAAACACTTACCTCGAATTCTCCAACTCAACTCACTCCTCTTGAATAGCTTTACCCCTCGAATTCACCACCAAACCGCTCGAATGTAGTCACAAATTACTTGAAGGTATTAAAAATGCTACTTGAGTCAATTTGAATGCATGAAAATGAATTTCCCTAAAGTTTGTTCAAAAATTCCCAAATTTCCCCCGGTCCCATATGGTCGAAACTCAAGGTTCGGACCAAAATCCGGTTACCCAATCCCCTATAATTCCAATTATATGATTAGTTTTGAACCGGACGTCAAACTGAGGTCCAACTTCCCAATTTTTTAAAACTCTAAGCCTTAACCAAACCCCCAATTCCCATTTTTGAAAATGCTTGATTGAAGTTGAAATCATATTAAAAGATGTTAAGGAGTTAAGAAAATAAGTTAGAAATTACTTTCCAATCGTTTTGGAGAAGACAAGTTGTTTGGAAAATCGCCTCTTAGGTTTTGGGATTTTGAAAAGTGAAAAATGACTGAAAATCCCGAACTTATATACTTTACTAGGGTTAGCGCGGACCGTACAGAAATTTCCCGCGGCCGCGCCGAGGAAGGGGGACAAAAAATGACTCTCTGAACCTACCCAGCACGGACCGCACTGTTATGGTGCGCGGCCACACTGGTTGAACTTAAGATAAAAGAATATGAGCTTCTGAAGTAGGATCAGTGATCTGAAGATGTTTCCACCTACGCGGACCGCGCAGAAATGACCGCAGTCCGCGCCCAGCCAGCGCGGTCGTGCCAAAAGAACTGCGATCCGCATCCCAATGACTGTCCAAACTCATCCAAGCCCTCGGGGCTCTACACCAAACATACACATAACTCCAAAAACATCATACGGACTAATCCGTGCGATCAAATCACTCAAACACACCACAGTTAATCAAATTAGGTCTCAAGACCCATGCTTTCCTTCCTATTTCCATGAAACATAAATTTTGCAGTTTCTAGCTCAAACTACGTCAAATGACGTCTAAATTTAACCAAACTTCATAGCAGTCGCTTAAAACATATATAAGACATGTACCAGGCATCGAAACCAAAAGACGAGCCCAATACCACAGTCTTTTAATAAATTTCCATTTCCATTTTCCTTATCAATTTTAGAAAAATAATTTCACAGAAAAATTCTTTTTCTCGCGCTCTAGACCTCAGAATTCAACTCCGTGAACATGCCCGAGTCCCATATTTTTCTACGGACCTCTCGGGACCATCACATCACCGATATGGTCCATTTACCCAAAATATTGACCAAAGTCAACTATATCAATATTAATATCATAATTCTTCAAATTTCATAAAATTCATATGTTTAAACATAAATAAATTTGCCCGGAATGCGCATGCAAATCGAGGTAACCAAAAGTGAGGTTTCTAAGACCTCGAAAGCACGGAAAAAGAAAGAAATACGGTGATGACCCCTTTGGGCCGTGTCACGACCCTAAACCCGATCATGATGGCGCCCAGCACACTGCTAGGCCAGCCCGACCAATCAACAAAGATTCACGGAGCTGGCAGCTCACATTTAACCACTCTTAGGTATAATCAATATAGAATAATCATAAACAAAATATCCAAATACGGGGATCACATCCCAAAACCAACAAAAATCTCCCAAAGACCCGGAGTAACAAATCATGAGCCTCTACAGAGTATATAAAGCGTAATAGTGTCTAAACCTTAGCTCAAGTGCGGAAATAGATAAAAATAGGAATAAAGATAAGCTGGAGAGAGTCAGGTCCTGCGGACGCGGGCAACTACCTTGACTATCCAGAAACAACTCCAAACAGCTACGGAATCAAGTCCGCTGCGACGTACCTAGATCTCCACACAAGGTGCATGGAGTAAAGTGAGTACTTCTAGACTCAATGGTATTAAGCAGGGGAAAGATAGCGAAGGTACGAATACCCAATATAGCACTAAGTAAAGCTATAACAAATACCCTGCAACAGTATCAACATGAACAGTATCTGTACCAATAATACCACCTAACAGCATAACGGCTTAACAAAATAACAGCTAACTGATGTAGCTAAATGCAATGCAATGCATGAATATGACCGCTACGACGTGTAGCCCGATCCATTTGGGTACTCGTGCTCACTGTGGGGGTTCAGACTCCGGAGGGGCTCCTACAGCCCAATCACAATATCATGATACGCTGCGGCGCGCAGCCCGATCTACTACCAGTCAGCTAATATGCAATGCAGCCTCACATGCTCAAAAGTACTATTTGAAAACTCATTTTATCATACGTACGTAGCCCCCACATTTACAAAAATTACTCATTTATAATCCTATGGGGACAATTCCCTCTTACAATGTTAGAAAAGAGACTCACCTCGCTCCGAAGCGCATCTCCAATATCAAGAACATGTCCAAACCCTCAATTTGTAGCCGAACGAGCACAAACTAATTAAAATAAAGCAAGAACTAGTCAATAAAGGCTTACAAGGTTGAATTCTAAATATTTAAGTGATTTCTCAACCTTTCCCACAAGTTTCCTAAATTCGACCCCGGCCCACGTGCCCGGATTATAAGATTTTTCGAAAGAAGTTGTTCTCTATCACCTAAGGATCACAAATATATGATTTCTAGTTCATCACATAACAAATTTCATGCTTAAATCTTAATTTTTCTAAAACCTTAGGTCTAGCTCTAACCCTTGATTTTTCACCAAATTTTAGTGTTTAATCTACCCAATGTTCATGTAATTTAACTCATAATTGTGGAAGATCGCTTACCTTGCAATAATATGTTGAAAACCTCTCTTTGGAACCACCAAAATCGCCCAAGTGTAGAGTGAAGTGTGATAAAAATGGTGTTGAGTTCGTATTAAATGAGCCTCTGCCCCACTATTTCCGCTTCTGTGGTGGATTTCCCGCTTCTGCTGATACCTTTACTGTGGTCGTTAGCCGCTTCTGTGGCTTTGGGAAATAGTGAGCTAGAACGCTTCTACGGTCTGGGGTCGCATAGGCAGAACCACTTATGCGTTTTCTGGGCTGCTTCTGTGTTCCTGGTCTGACTTTCGTTTAAGAGGAAACACTTTTGCGATTTACCTGGTCCGGCCCCCTTTTCACTTCTGCGACTCATTGGCCACATCTGTAGTCCCGCTTCTGTGGTCCAAGAACCGCAGATGTGGTTATGACGGAAGCAGCAACCTTCAGCCCTCTTTCAAGTTTCAGCTTCACTTGAGCCTCGCTCGTTGGACGCTCGGGGCTCCCATGCCTCGCCTAAACATACCAACACGTCTGAAATCATGAGGCGGACCTACTCAAACCCTCAGATCACTCAAAACAACAATAAATCTAGGAATCACGTCCTAAAACCAAATCAATCAATCAATTGAACTCCAAGTACTTAAATTTCTTCTAATGGGTCAAAATGCTCTTAAACTACTCTAATTGAGACCAAAATTTACGGGTATGTCTTAACTGATATTTTGGACATATACCAAGTTTTGGATCGAAATTCGAGCTTGATACCTAGGAAAACAATGATTTCTTAGTTTATTTAAATCTTTGAAACTTTAATTTGACTATTTCACATAAAAATTCATTACTCGGGCAAGGGACCTTGAAATTAAATTTCGGGCATACGCCCAGGTCCTTTTTTTCCCATAGACCATAATGAATCGTCAAATCACTGATCCGAGTCTGTTTCCCAAGAAAGTTGATCGAAGTCAAACTTGGCCTTGTTAGAGAAACTTAAAGAAGCAATTGGACTTATTCTTACTCAAAATTCTTCCAACTTCCGAACAACCCATCCCCGCAAGTCATAAATTAGTTAAAGCAAGTGCGAAAAGTTTTATTTAAGGGAACGGGGTGCTAAAATGCAAAATGACCAGTCGGTTTGTTACATTCGCCACCTCTTAAACAATCGTTCATCCTCTAATGAACATAGAAAGGTACCTGCACTGCTGAATAAGTGGGGATATCTGCTCTGCGTCTCCTCCTCGGACGCCCAGGTCGCCTCATCAACCGGTTGGCCCCTCCACTGGACCCTTACCGCAGAAATCCTCTTGGACTTTAATTGGCGTTCCTATTTATCAACAATGGTGACCGGCTCCTCCTCGTAGCCCAAGTTCTCATCTAAATGAATGGTACTGAAATCCAACAGATATAATAGGTCGGTATGGTATTTCCGGAGCATCGATACATGGAAGACTGGATGAACTCCTGATAAACTGGTAGGTAAGTCAAGCTCATAGGCAACCTCTCCAACTCACTTCAACACCTCAAAGGGACCAATAAACCTTGGGCTTAACATGCCCTTCTTCCCGAATCTCATAATGCCCTTCATGGGCGAAACCTTCAGGAGAACCTTCTCACCAACCGCAAATGATACATCATGCGCCTTTTGATCCGCGTAGCTCTTCTGCCTGGACTGAGTTGTGCGGAGTCTCTCCTGAATCAACTTTACCTTATCCAAGGCATCCCGAACCAAATCTGTACCAAGCAACTTAGCTTCACCAGGCTTGAACCATCCGATAGGAGAACCGACAACGCCGACCATACAATGCCTCATTTGGGGCCATCTCTATGCTGGATTGATAGCTGTTATTATATGCAAACTCTGCCAAGGGTAAGAACTGATCCCACTGTCCTCCAAAGTCAATCACACATGCTCTAAGCATATACTCTAAAATCTGAGTTGTCCACTGTGACTGCCCGTTGGTTTGATGATGGAATGTCGTGCTAAGCTCTACATGGGTCCCCAACTGACTCTGAATAGCTCTCAAGAAATGGGAAGTGAATAGAGGGCCTCTATCTGATATGATGGAAACCGGCACACCGTGCAACCTAACTATCTCCCGAATGTAAATCTGAGCATATCTCTTCGTTGAATAAGTAGTCGCCACTGGAATGAAGTGGGCCGACTTGGTCAACCTATCCACAATAACTCATATTAAATCAACCTTCCGCAAGGTCCGCGGTAACCCAACCATGAAATCTATGGTGATTCGCACCCACTTCAATTCTGGAATGGGTATCTGCTGAAGTAGGCACTTGGCCTCTGGTGCTCATATTTGACCTGCTGGAAATTCATACATTTAGCTGCATACTCCACGACATCCTTCTTCATCCTCCGCCACCAGTAATGTTGCCTCAAGTGATGATACATCTTCGTGGCACCAAGATGAATGGAGTACCTCGAGTTGTGGGCCTCATCTAGAATCCTCTCTCTCAAGCCATCAACATTAGGAACACATACACGTCCCTGAAGTCGTAACATACCATCCTTGCCAATAGAAATATCCTTTGCACCTCCCTAGAGTACCGTCTCTCTGAGGACCGCCAAATGTGGATCATCGAACTGTCGGGCCTTAATCTGCCCCAAATAGGGAAGACCGAGAAACCACACAGGCTAGAACCCGACTGGGCTCCGAAATGTCCGATCTCACGAGCTGGCTGGCTAAGGCCTAAACATCCATCACCATATGTCTCTCTAAGGCCGGTAAATATGCCAAACTCTCCAAAATCTCCGCCTTTTTGCTCAAGGCATCCGCGACCACATTCGCCTTACCTAGATGATAAAGAATGGTAATGTCATAATCCTTTAGTAACTCAAGCCACCTGCGCTACCTCAAATTAAGATCCTCCTGCTTGAACAAATGCTGCAAGCTGCGATGGTCGGTGTAAACCTCACATGATATCACATACAAATAATGCCTCCATATATTGAGAGAATGAACAATCGCCGCCAACTTTAGATCGTGCACATGGTAATTCTTCCCATGAATCTTCAGCTGACGTGAGGCATATGCAATAACTCGCCCCTTCTGCATCAATACACATCCCAAGCCAACGCGTGAAGCATCATAATATACCGTATACATCCCTAAACCTAAAGCAAAACAAGAATCGGTGACGTAGTAAAAGTTGTCTTGAGCTTCTGAAAGTTCTCCTCACAATCATCGGACCAACGGAAATGGGGCCCCCTTTTGGGTCAATCTGGTCAGAGGTGATGCAATGGATGAGAAGCCCTATACAAATCGCTGATAATAGCCTGCTAACCCCAGGAAACTCCTGATCTAGGTCATCGAAGTAGGATGTGGCCAACTCTGAACTTCCTCAATCTTCTTGGGCTCCACTTTAATACCCTCTCCTGACACTATATGCCCTAAGAATGCCACTGACTGTAGCCAAAACTCACACTCTCAAATGCTGCCCGTGCTCCCCCAAACTACGTGAGTATATCAAGATGTTGTCAATGAAGACAATAATAAATAAATATAAGGCCTAAACATCATGTTCATCAAGTCCATAAATGCCGCTAGAGCATTAGTCAAGCCAAATGACATCACCAGAAACTTGTTGTGGCCATATCTAGTCGTGAATGTAGTCTTCGGAACATCTGAATCCCGAATCTTCAACTGATGATACCCTGACCTCAAGTCAATCTTAGAGAACACCCTATCACCATACTGCCGGTCAAACAAATCATCAATACGGGCAAATGGATACTTTTTCTTGAGGGTGACTTTGTTCAACTGGCGGTAATCAATGCGCATCCGTATAGTCTCATCCTTCTTCTTCACAAATAGCACTGGTGCACCCCAAGGCAATACACTGGGCCTAACAAACCCTTTTGCTAACAACTACTCCAACTATTCCTTTAGCCCCTTCAGCTCATTAGGAGCCATATGGTATGGCGGGATAGATATAGGTTGAGTGCCTAGAGCCAAATCAATATCACAATCCGGAGGCATGCCAGGAAGATCAGAAGGAAAAACATCAGCGAACTCTTAGACTACTAGCACTGAATCAATTCTTGGGGACTCTGCGGTGGTTTCTCGAACATAAGCTAAATAAACCAAGTACCTCTTCCAAACCATGCATTGAGCCTTTAGGAAGGAAATAACCCTTCTAGGCGTATCAACTGTAGAAACCTTCCTATCTAACCTCGGTAACCCTGGCATCGCTAGTGAAATAGTCTTGGCATGGCAATCAAGGATGGAGTGATATAGAGATAGAAAACCCAAGCCCAGGATGACCTCAAAATCAATCATGCCCAACAATAGAAGATCCGCTCTAGTTTCGTAACCACAAAAAGTAACCACACAAGATCAGTAAACCCGATCCACAACCACAAAATCGCCCACAGTAGTGGACACATGAACAGTAACACCCAAAGGCTCAAGAGAAATAGCAAGGAATGAGCAAATAGAGATGATACATATGAATAAGTAGACTCTGGATCAAATATCGATGCATCCCTACTGCTGATAGAAATAATACCTATGATGATGGCATCTGAGGCCAATGTATCTGGCCTAGCTAGAAGACCATATTATCTAGCTGAGAACCGGTTGTCTGGCCTCCACCTGACTGAGTAGTAACTAGCTGACCTTTCTCTGTCTGGCCTCTACCCCTGGAACGACCTCTACCAGTCAACTCTTTACCTCTAGGCGGCTGGACCGTTGGTATTGGAGTCATGGGATGCTGCCCTTGCTGTACTGCCTTGCCCCTAAGCCTGGGGCAGTATCTCCTCATGTGGCATGCATCCCCGCACTCAAAACAACGTGGTACGGAGGCCTTCTGTCTAGATGGCTGACCGTGAATACCATAAAATCCACTAGAAGAAGCCTGAGTAGCCGGCGGGCGGTAAGAACTCTTTGGCATAGCACTGAAATAAGGACCAGAAGACTCCGGAGGACCTGAATACCCACTGGATGAACCCTGAATAGCTGGTGGGCGATAAGAACTCTCTGGCATGGCGCTGAAATAAGATCTGTAGAAGAGAGAATTTGTTACTACCCGAAGAAATAAAATTATTCAAGACATTGGTGGTAGTACATCTCAGGACTCTCTTGAGAATCTGGCCCTCTTATCCTGTTGCATCTCTACCTCTTGGGCCATACCCTACCGTATAGTAGGGTGTAACCCTGCAATGAATCCCCATACTCTCTGCCTCCATGGGGATTATCATAAGTGCATGGCGAAACAACTTAGAGAAACTCACCTCATAATCGGTCACTGACATCTGATCATGCTCTAGATGCTCAAACGGATGCTCTAGTGGAATGTATCGATCAAGGAATAACGGAGTGAACTAACCCCAAGTGAGGGGAGGAGTGCCAGATAGCCTGCTAAGTGCATAAGACTGCCACCATCTACAGTCCCTGCCCTCCATCTGAAAAGTGGTGAAATCAACTCCATACGACTCCAATATCCTCATGTTGTGCAGTCTATCCCTACACCAGTCAATGAAATCCTAGGCATCCTCATGATGCTCACCCCCGAAGACTGGAGGGTGCAATCTGGTCCATATGTCTAATAATTTATGCGAATCGCTGTCCACAGCTGGCTTGGGCTGGGGTGCGCCTGCAACAACTGGCTGAACCCTCTATGTGGTAGTGCACCCAGAGTCTGATAAACTGTGGATGTATGACCTGGAGCCTGTGCGGTAGGGGTCTATGCTCACCCTCAAGCATGTGAGGTAGCTGGATCTGCTGGAAATAAACCAACCTGAATCATAGAATCCATAAATCGAAGCATGCAGCCCATGACCTTCTCAAATCCCGGTGCTGTCATGAAATCCACTGGAGTAGGCACAGCTGCAAGCACTTGCCTTGCTCCTCAATAATGTGATCCCTGGTAGGATCTGCTGGTGGTGCAACTGGAATAGCTTTGGGATGCCCTCGTCCCCTACCACGGGTCGGTGCCTTCCCCCAATCTCTACCTCGGCCTCTGGCAACTGGTGGAACAGCTCCTCCCAGGTTTGGGACATCGACGGTACGAGTTCTCACTATCTTTGAGAGAATAAAAGAGAAAATTCAGTACATTAACAACTGCACGATGGAAAGAGTAGTCTTTCCTAATACCCTATCCACAAGACTCTACCAACCGGCTCAAGACTCATGGGACCTAGTAACCTAGGCTCTCATACCAACTTGTCACGACCCCAATCCCGGTCATGATAGCACCCAACACAACTGCTAGGCAAGCCCGACCATTTACACTCTCATCCCGACCATGAAGCTCAAATCAATTAATTGAGTATTTGTAACATACAACAAGATTTATATTTTGATATTAGATAGAAACAATACGGAAAGCCATAGTAATACCAATATCCAAAAGACCTAGATCATGAGTCTAGAGCCTCTAAATATAACCGAGTAATAAATCCTCAAAATACATAAGTATAGGATGTGGAAATATAAATAGATAAGGGGGGAGAAGTCGGGTCCTGCGGACGCTAGACAGCTACCTCGACAACTCCAAAGTGACTCTGAAAGGACTGCCAACCGCTTAACTATGCTCCCGGAACTCCTGAATCAACACACATGATGCATGGAGTAAAGTGAGTATTTCCAACTCAGTGAGTAATAAGCATATATAATGAATGAGAATGAGAATATGCGAAATACCATAATGTAAAGCTACAGACAATAGTTTAGCACAATTTAACGGTAAGTAGCAACAAAACAATGATAGGCAAATATCAATGTATGAATGCAATATAATGCACATGACCACTACGGCGCGCAGCCCGATCCATTTGGGTACCCGCGCTCATTGTGGGGGTTTAGACTCCGAAGGGGCTCCTACAGCCCAAGTGCAATATTATCATATCATCGCTGCAGCATGCAATCCAATCCATACTCAATCTAGAATACGCATGTGAGCCACACGGGCAAAGTCAAGTTTATCATTCTCAGTTCCAATTATTAGGAAATATAGATTAAGGTTTTAAAACTTTAGAAATTGACTAATCATTTCGAAACAGTGTTTAACCCTGGACTGAGATCATATAACATGCTAGGCATACTGGAAACAATGATAATAATCCCTAAGGGATTTAAATAATCTGCACACAGCCAAAATATACTCACAATAATCCAAGTAGGATGTTTACCAATCAGTTTCGAGTCCAAAACACAGTATGAACATCACACGGGACGGGCTAAGCCATAGTCCGCAATCACACACGACCCTACACTCGTCATAGAGTACGTTTCTCACCTCAATATGGCATCACAGTGTGATATACCGGGGTTTCAAACTCTCTGGTCATCATCTACATTTATTACTCACCTCAAACCGGCCACAAGACTAATCCACTATGCCTTTTCCTCTCGAATCAACCTCCTCGCACGCCGAATCTGATCAAAACCACAACGAATACACTACAATGGGCTAATGGAACATAACCCAATCGAAAGAACTCAAAAAATACCAAAATTATGAAGTTGGTAAACTCGAGCCCCGGGCCCACTTCTCGAAAAATTATGAAATTTACATTATTGGATTCCTCGTCTCGCCATGAGTCCGCATATAAAGTTTACCACAATCGGAGTCCAAATGCTCCCTCAAACCCCAAATTTTCATTTCAAAAACCCAAGCCCTAGTTCTTCAATTTTTCACCCAATTTTCCAAGAATTAAAGGCTGATTCTTCAATAAAATAGCGTTTCTAGGTCACGAGACTTACCTCCAATCAATTCCCATCAAAACCCTCTTCAATTTCTACAAAAAAGCTCTTGAGGTGGTTTAAAAATGGAGGAAATGATAAATGGGTCGCGGATGAAATACCATAAATAAACCCTTCTGCCCAGCTATGTTTCTTCTATGCGAACGCGAGGTCCTTTTCGCGTTCGCGATGAACAAAAATCCCACTAACTAACTCTATGCAAACGAAAACCACCAGATGCGAACGCGATGCTTCAGCTTCCAACACTACGCGAATGCGACGCCCATATGCGAACGCAATGCACCAGGACATCCTATTACATGAACGCGACTTCCCCACCGCGAACGCGACTTCCCCATCGCGAACGAGATGAACAAATGAGGCTGGGCCCCCAGGCCCTCTTATGCAAACGTGAGGCCTCTATCACGAACGCGATGGCCCAGAACTAGAACTCTTCGCGAATGCGAAGGCTAGTACGCGATCGCGAATGCCAAATGTGGCCTGCAACAGATGCTACATTTCTGCAATGCACCAAGTCCAAAAATGATCAATATGATCACCCAAAATCAACCTGAGGCCCCCGGGACCTCAACAAAAGGCACAAACATACCCCAAAACATTATACGAACTTGTTCCAATCATCAAAACATGCCCAACAATTCCAAAATCATCAATTCACCACGGAATCAAGCCTAAGTTTCTTCAAAACTTCCGAAAAACACATTCGACCAAAAACCCGACCAAAACACCTCCAAATGACCTGAAATTTTACCCGCACATCCAAAATCACCTAACGGAGCAACTGCAAATCTCGGAATTCCAATCCGAACCCCGGATCAAAATCTCACCTACAAACCAAAATTTGCCAAAATACTAACTTCGCGAATTCAAGCCTAATTCTACGCCGGACCACCAAATTCAATTTCGATCGCACTCCTATGTCACAAATCATCCCCCGAAGCAAACCGAATCACCGGAATTTACATTCGATCCCTCTAACTAGATAGTCAACTTCCGGTTGACTTTTCTAAAACAAGCCTCCCTTTAAGAGACTAAGTGTCTCATTTCCATCTAAAATAAATCCAATTTTACCCGATCTCCTCAAGTACTGATATTGAAGCATAGACAAAGATAATATGGGAAAACTAGTGCGACATCTCTCTCTCCCTCTCTACAGTACTTCATCAACATATGACTTCCATTTAACGGTGTATTCTGGGCCGGTCCCGGGCCTAAACGGGCCTCGCGGTCCCGGTCTTGGCGGTCCCGGTCCTAAACGGTCCCGGGCCTGGCGGTCCCGGTCTTCGTGGGCTTGGTGGGTAAGACCGGCCCGTGACGGGCCTAAGCCCACATGGTCCCGGGCCTGGCGGTCCGGGCCTGGCGGGCTTCGTGGGCTTCGTGGGCTTTTAATAAAAAAAAATTATTTAATAAGTATATATATGTTAACTATATATATGTTAAGTGTATGTATATATATATATATATATATATATATATATATATATATATATATATATATATATATATATATATATATATATATATATATATATATATATATATATATATGTATGTATGTTAAGTATATATATGTTTAGTATTTATATATGTTAAATTTATATATGTTAAGTATATATATATATAGTAAGTTTATATAAGTTAAGTATATAAGTTAAGTTTATCTACGTTAACTATATATATATATTAAGTTTATATAAGTTAAGTATATAAGTTAAGTTATTTATATATATATATATATATATATATATATATATATATATATATATATATATATATATATATATATATATATATTATATATATATATATATATATATATATATGTATTAAGTACTTATATTAAGTATATATATAAGTTAAGTTATATATATAAGTTAAGTTATATATATATATATATATATATATATATATATATATGGTAAGTATTATATAAACTTAATATATATATATACTTAACATATATAAACTTAACTTATATATATGTATTAAGTTTATATGTTATGTATATATATAATATATATTATGTATATATATTATATGTATATGTATGAAATAGATATATATATTGTATTAAGAGTTAATTATTCTATACGCAAGAATGCGTTTTTGCATTATCCACTCCTCGTCAATCCAGTGACTAGTAACAGTTAGGTAGTCACAATCATTATTACTTCTACCAATATCAGCGGTAATAGAAATTCTGTTAGTTATATGACTAAATAAATACCGCAAATATTGTTCGCTTTATGATCTCCTATTTGAAGTCTTGCTTGACTGAAGGCGCTCTCTGATGCAACTGTTGAAGCTTGAATAGATAATATATCGCGAGCCATCCTTGCAAGAACAGGAAAATGTTTTTCCCGTAACTTCCACCATTCCAAAAGCTCAAAACTCCCGTCTGGATTCTCCTTCTCTAGTCCCTGCGACAAATAAACTTGAAGCTCATTTAGATGGGAAGATTCGTCAAAATTATCTCCTTGAGAACCCCTAAACTCCGTCCAAGATTTAAGTGCCTTCAAGCCCGCGGCTCTTTTGGACGACTATGAAGTAGACGAAGTAGGGGTTGGAACAATTGGCCTAGAATTTTGTAAGGCTTGTTGGTATGCATTATAAATTATTTGAGTATTAATTTTAATTGATGCTTTTGCATCTGCAAGAGTAGCACGTTCTTCTACTGTAAGATCTAAAGCGTTATAAATATTTGTATACCAAAAATGAGGACCTCCTAATTTCATTGTAGGGTTTAAAATTGCTGCTACACCATAAATAGGAGGGATAGGAAAAAATATTTTTTAAATTTTTCTTTCATTGCATTTATAGCAAGTTCATAAATAGGCCCACCCTCGTTATAATCCACAAATAATCCACATAATGCTGCAATATAAACTAGACAATTAGAAATAGTTGGATAATATTGTCCGGAAAATATATTTGTAGCAGTGTGAAAATGTTCTAAAAAATCTATAAGAGTTTTAACATTAGTCCAATCTTGGGTTGTAAGCATTTCATCATCATCCACACCCCCAACCCGAGCATTGAACGTTGCATTAATAGGGTTCCTATATTCGTAAGCAACTACTAAACTTTCGTACATATAATTCCACCTAATGGGGCAAGGTTTAGGAACCTTTCTTTCTCTAAGGCCATATTCATCACATTTTTTATAATACTTTTCTAATATAATGCACAAAATTAGGATTAGAAGGAAAAGTATACGGTAAACACATAACGGTAACCATCTTTGCTAATTCTTCCCTATCTTTGTTTGGATCGTAATATAATATACCTCCAGTGACAGTATTTATTCCAGGTTGAACTAGATTAGAACCTGTACTAGCGTTACCCGCTTTTTCTACACTTGTCCCCTCTAGTTGTGCTTTTAATCTGTCATATTTAGCTTTTTCAGTAGGGTGTGTTCTTATGTGTCTAGTCAAAGTACCTGTGCCACTACGCGTATATTCATGAACCAACAATTTCTTACAATTTTTACATTGAGCCTTATTTTGATCTCTTAGTTGAGTAAAAAATTGCCAAACTATTGAGGTTTCTTGGCGTTTAGAAGGTTGTCTATTAAAAGTCGGTGTTTTTACGGGTGGGTGTTGTGGTTCAGTTGGGTTATTAGCCGGACTAGTAGGTGTGTCATCTAAATCCTCTTGGGTTTCATCTACATCATGTTGAGTTTCATCAAAATCCTCTTGGGTTTCATCAAAATCCAATTGCCTACGAAGTTGTAAATTAGGATAAAGAGCAATCATAATTTCATTATCTAGTTGATCTTCTCGTGAAATATTATGACAAAATTCAGTATCGCTAAATTGAAAATAGGGATTATCACTATCAAGAATAATTGGACCACTAGGACGGGTAGGTCGGGGAACCTGGGGGGAAAGTTAGTTGGTTGACGACTACTTTCACCCATTTTAGCTTTTCCCTTAGCACTAAACATTTTTTTCAATGAAAATGCCATTTTATTTATATTTATGCAAACAAAATAACACAAAATATATTCTTAAAAATTAAGAGTTGGAACGACTTTACCGAATTGACGAACAACTTCTTCAAAATTCAAAATTGCAAATTGTTGAAGACTTGAAGACTTGAATACTTCAATTCACCAACTTCACAAAATTTCACAAAATTGGAATAATAATATAAGCAATTGAGAGAGATTGAGAGAGATTAAGATAGATTGATGAATTGGTGAGTTAAAATGAAATAATGAGGGGGTATTTATAGTTGAGAATTGGGAAAAAGTGTAATTATATAAAGTTTGGGGTTATATTAAAGTTTGGGGACCATTTGGCTAAATTTTGATAGCCAAAAACGGCTATTTTTGACCTCCAACGGCTAGTTTTTAAATCTGGCCGTTGGGCCATTTTTTTAAAAAAAAAAAAAAAAAAATTTTTTTTTTTTTTTACCGTTGGGACCGGTTGGGGCCCGCCAGGCCCGCGAAGACCGGCCCAGGACCGCTACCCGGTCCCGGTCTTCGCGGTCCCGGTCTCGCGGTCCTAAGGGTAAGGACCGGCCCGTCACGGGCTTTAGGACCGGTTGAAGACCGGGACCGCGAAGACCGGCCCACCAGGACCGTGGGACCGCCAGGCCCGCGGTCCCGGTCCCGGTCCCGGTCCGGGACCGGCCTCTGATACCATGTTATCACCACCCAATTTCCAAATAGGTCATGATGGCGCCAGATGCCATCGTCAGGCCAGCCAACGCGGGAGTATAATTATGTACTCACTTTACTTTTACCAAAAACTAAGTATAACATATTTTCAAAGTTAAAATTAAGGCCAAGATTGGTAAATAATGTATCAAATAGTTATACAACCTAAAAATGAATGTCTACTAACGTATGTGACAGAACTTGGTGTCACAAGCTACGGGCAACTAGTAGAATATACACAAAAGAATACTATACTATCTTGCTGTCTGAATCGGGATTGACAGAAACAAAAATACAAAGGAAGTCTTATTCAGCTGCGGATCGGCATGAAAGAGAAGCTGCTCACCGTAGAAGTCCCATATGTTCTCACTGATACGCAGCAGAATGATTTCCAGATCAACATGTCTCAGTCCTATACATTTAAGTACAGAAGCGTAGCATGAGTACATAAACAACATACACAAGTAAGTATCCCGTCTAATCTCGAAGAAGCAGAGACGAGAGGTCGACTTGATACTTACTAAGGTCAAGATAATATAATAATAATAATATGGGATATAAAACATAAATATCTCCAATAACACAAGTTTAAAGAAAAGTCATATTCATGTTCTTGACCATAATTCAATTACCAGCTTTCCCTTTGCATAATTAACAAGTGATCACATCATGTCTAAATTTAAATCATACATATATCATGCGCAATCATGCTGAGGTCGAAGACATGCTCCAAAATTGTGCAGTACCGAGGGTCGAATGGCCCGAACCATAGATGCATCTATTCTCACTAAGACGATCGGCCCGATCCATAATCATCAAAAAAATATCAAGAATGCACACAAAGGCTCTTTTATATAAGGAGATTCCTACCAAGGCTCAACAAGCTCATATGTTCTTTTTCATTTCCTCAACTCTCTGGCAAATATTAAATGATCGTATTGATAATTTAAAATAAGAAATATTTCCCAATTAGGCATGATGTGGGTCCTAAACTACCAAAATAATTTTTATTGTAGTAGTTACGCACGGAGTCTCGTCACCTAGTACGTACGTACGTAGCCCCTGCATTTAACAATAATTACTCACTTATAATATTATGGGGATAATTTTCTCTTACAAGGTTAGAAAGGAGACTCACCTCGTCTGAAGGACACCTCCAATATCAAGAACAAGCCTAAACCCTCAATTCGTTGTCGAACGAACACAAACTAATTAAAATAACGCAAGAACTAGTCAATAAAAGCTTACAAGGTTGAATTCTAACTATTTAAGTGATTTCACAACCTTTCTAACAAGTTCACTAAATTCCGACCACATGCCCACTTGCCCGGATTCCGAGATTTTTTGAAGGAAGTTGTTCTCTATCACCTAAGGATCACAAATGTATGATTTCTAGTTCATTACATAATAAATTTCATGCTTAAATCTTAATTTTGCTAAAACCCTAGGTCTAGCTCTAACCCATTATTTTTTACAAAATTGTAGTGTTTAATCTACCTAATATTCATATAATTTAACTCATAAAGGTAGATTGCTTACCTTGCAATAATATGTTGAAATCCTCTCTTTGGAACCAACAAAATCGCTCAAGCGTAAAGTGAAGTGTGATAAAAATGGTATTGAGTTCGTATTAAATAAGCCTCTGTCCCCAGCTCTTTCCGCTTCTGCGGTGGATTTTCCGCTTCTAAGAATACCGTTGTTGCGGTCGCTAGCCGCTTTTGCGGCTTTGGGCAATAGGGAGCTAGACCGCTTCTGCGGTCGCATAGGCGAAACCGCTTATGCGGTTTCTGGGACGCTTCTGCGTTCGTGGGCCAATTGGGCTTGACCGCTTTTGCGGTCGGACTTCCGCTTAAGCAGAACCGCTTCTGCGATTTAATGACCGCTTCTACGGTTTTCCTTTCCACTTAATTTATACTCTCGTCTATACTTTTTTGTATCTATTTTATTTGGATTAGATTTGTAGTGCCAATCTAACACAAGTCCTTTTATTAAATATTTTTAATTGTTATCAATTGAAATTTCTTTTGCGTTTTTTTCACTATTCAATATTTATATTGACAATTGTGTATCGACCAAATATTTCATTCTGATAAATGAAGTGGATCTATTTAGTTTTATTTTATGTTTTAAATTAATTCAAAAATGTGAATGTATTTTTTTAGATTTATTCCTTCAATCCCCTTTTTCGCTTCAGCGATTGATTGACAACCGTATCTGCGGTCCCGCTTCTGCGGTCCAAGAACCGCAAATGTGGTTATGACAGAAGCAACAACCTTCAGTCTTTTCTTCAACTTTTAACTTCACTCGAGCCTCGATCTTTTGATGCTTAGGGCTCCCGTGTCCCTCGTCTGAAATCACGAAGTGGACCTACTCGAACCCTCGGATCACTCAAAACAACAATAAATCTAGAATTACGTCCTAAAACCAAATGAATCAATCTATTGAACTCCAAGTTCTTAACTTTCTTCTAACGGGTCAAAATGCCCTTAAACTACTCTAACTGACACCAAATTTTACGGGTAAGTCTTAACTGACATTTCGGATCTATACCAAGTTTCGAAATCGAAATTCGAGCCTGATACATAGTAAAATAATGATTTCTTATTTTAGTAAAATCTTTTAAACTTTAACTTAACAATTTCACATAAAAATTCATTACTCGGGCTAGGGACCTTGGAATTCAATTTCCGGCATACGGCCAGGTCCCATATTTTCCCCACGGTCCCTCCGAGATTGTCAAATCACAAATCCGAATTCGTTTCTCAAGAAAGTTGAGAGAAGCCAAACTTGGCCTTTTTAGAGAAACTTAAAGAAGCAATTGGACTTATTCATACTCAAAACTCTTCCAACTTCCGAACTACTCATCCCTACAAGTCATAAATTAGTTAAAGCAAGTGCGAAAAATTTTATTTAAGGCAACGGTATTCCAAAACGCAAAACGACCAGTCGGGTTGTTACATTACCTTTCAGAAAAAGGGTAATTTTATTTTTAAAAAACTGTTCTCGTTTTTATATTTTGATGTATCTCAAAACAGGGAGAGGTGAAGAAAGATAATTAGCTACTCTCGCTTGTCACCTAAACTACCACATTCTTTTGTACCATTTTCACCTATTAAAGTGATATTTTTCGTTTTCTCCAAATTAAGTATTTCCTTCTATAGCGAAGGTGTTCGGATTTTTCAAACAAATTGTAAATTTTTTTATATGTCGTTTACAAATATGAATTTTTATTTATTGTGATTTGTAGTAACTTTACGTAGTTTTCAAATATGTAGACTTTATTTTGAAAAACTAAAAAATTCTATGTTCAAATACATGGTCAAAATTAAGAAGTCAGAATCTCGAAAAATAAAAAGTGTAACATAAATTGGGACAGTGGGAGTTGTATTTTGTTCATTTTAATCTATGTTTCATAATTTTAATTAACATGAAGTTTAAGAAGGAAATTAAAACTGTTAATTCTTATGGTCTAAAATACATCTTAGCGGTTTGTGTGAATATTAAACTTCTGAAATGTGTATTCTTAAACACAGCATAATACGTGTGGTGATATATATTTTCATTATGAATAAAATGGGAAGTGTAAAGTTAATTATTTTAAATTTAGAAGTGTTTAACATATTAAAAAGAATAATATTGCATATAATTTATAGCGGAGAAAGTACTAGTTTTATTAAAATGATAGTAGCATTTAGTTAATGTATAGCCATCTTTTGACTAAGATGTTTAAAAATATACATTACCCCATTTGAGGATATTCTATTCATATGATTACCAAATAAACTATTTGATTTGTTCATGCAAATCTTGATGAAAAATAATCAACATTTTTATAATATTAATCAACATGAGAATGATTGGAACAAAATCGTCCACTTAGACTCTATACTTTGTATTATAATTAGTAACTTGGTAGTCAATTAATAGTACTCCTTGCATTTATTTATATGAATATATGGTAGATAAAATATGCATCCACCTTCTTAAATAAATCTTTCTTTATTTAATTTGAATAATTGGCAAAAATTTGAACTGGTGATCTGCGTTTTTATGACTTATTGTATCAATCCAACCAATCAAAGGCAGAGTGTTTACATATTCCCCTTAGATACTGGTAAGATTCTTAACAATTTCACCCTAATTCATTCTACGGTCATTCTAATTATTATTCCCAACGTCTCATATTAACAATCCTAGTTATTAAAATTTAAAAATAGTTATCTTAAATTACTTATCATTTAAGAAGTTGAAGACATATTGTAGAGAAAAGTAGAGAGAGAGAGAGTGAATTCTTATTGAATTTTGGGATGCATTACAATGGAATAGAACTCTCTAGGGAGATGATGACTTAGCCACCAAGCAATGAACCATAAAATCTCTCTAAATATAGACATTCACCATAAATATAATTCTATTTATAACATCCCCCCTTGAATGTCTATTCAACAGATAATGTGCCTCGTTAAAGCCTTAACTAAAATAAAACCCTGTGGAAAGAATTATAGAGAAGGAAAAAGAGTACAAATATATAACAATACGCCTTTTGGTTACCTCATTAAAAATCTTGCAAGGAAAACCAGCGGGACAAAACCTTGTAAGGGAAAAAAGAGTGCAACGCGCATTAACCCCCATTGATGAGAGCATCAATTCACATCCTTGAGCCTTCACATCCCAATCTTGTACACTAGCTTCTCGAAGGTTGACGTCGACAAAGATTTTATATCAGTTTCAATGTATTTTCATAACGACATAACATAGAGAATCTCTTCATTCATATATTCAGGTACCTGAATCTCTCATGAGATATTATGAAGTGTTATGTCATGGGATCTTCTAGATCACTTACCTTCTTTATTATGATCATTTGCTCATATTCTTTATCAAAAAGTTTATTTGAAACCGATTGTCTATACGCTTTAAGCTTACCATAGACTTTGTCCTTCTTGGACTTATTATAATATAAGCATTTGCAGTGAGAACATAGTTACTATCTTTGGGTCAGCAAATGCGTCTGGCATGCTTTGCAATAAATTGCACATGAATTATCCTTTTATGAACTTCAAGTTCATATTATTTTATTCGAGGATCTCAATGTATAAATGATAATTTATTCCATGTAACTTTTCTCAACTGTTGTATCTTATCTCCCTCTCATGTTAGAAAAACTAACTTGTTTCCTCAACTTTGAGAACCCATCTTTGTGCGTTATGGTATTAATCAAAATATACACCGCACATAAATAATAAGATGAAATTTTGGTTCATGACCCTGAACCACTTGTGAAGGGAGAAAATAATATACTTTCGTAAACTGATATATATAACTTTGTTCTCGTAAGTAATAATTTCGCTACTGAGTGAAGGCGCTAAATAAATTATTTTGCTAAACCGGTTGTGATGTAGACCAACTTATCAAGATGAATTTCTTGAATAGAAAATCTGAAAATTATGCTCGAAATTAAATTAATGAGCAAGTTACCTCGCAAACACCATGTTGTGGGTTAATAATAATCGCGCATGTAACCATCTCATAGATGCATCTTATGTGGTATACATGGCAGGTGAATGGGCCCATATTCACCTTTGATATTTCCAGCATTCATGGGATTCAATCCCAATTTTAGTTGGTCAATTAATTAATGAGAACAAGCAATGTCAAAGAATTCGTAAAGAACTTTCTAGTTCTTTAATATTTACCCACGTGAATTCTCTATTATTTTTGCACATCATACTTAAATTGATATGGCAAAACCAATTATGCCAATTGGATAAATTATCAATATTGATAAACTTCAGATTTACACCATGACGTGTGCAATTATCAATAAACTCCAAGTTTATTATGATATGGGTTTTGTATACCAATAAACATCCACTTTATTGTGGTATTCGTTTAATTTGTGTAGTACAAACTTGAGAAAAGTGGATAACTTTTCACATACATATTACTCAGCTACAAGTTGTAGTAATAGAAGATATTAAATCTTTCCTTTATTTATAGTCTCAATATAATCAACCGCTTTCGCGAATACTTTGAAAACTGAATATGTTTCTTTGAGACTTACTACAACACAATACTTTGTTGGTAATCAATTGTGTTTCTCAAAAATAGTGGTAATTGGCTCTTCTAGAACTCTCAATTAATTTTGTACTACCACGAATTCATCAACATTCATGTGTAAATATCTCTTTTAAAGAGAAAGTTATACCATTATGGGTATGGTCAAAATTATATGCAAGATCTGTTTCTTGCATTATCGTTGTCTTTTAATAATTATAATGCCAAAATATTTTGGCGTACAATAGATGCGTGATCAATGACCATTCATGCCATAATAATAAAATTATTTTCTTATTTCATCTCAAACCTCATCTAGAGGTGAGTGTGGTATATTCAATACCAATAGCATGTTCATATTCTTCCAAGAATAAATATGTCTTCATAAATCATATGTTGTCACATTCTCATCATGAATGGACCATAATCATCTATACGTGCTATATAAAATCTCACGTCAAATCGATGACAAATATTACCTTCACAGAGTGAAGGATTAATTTGAGAATCCTTATTATTCTCATTATCACAATGATGGCGATTATAATTTCGTCTATTGCCACGTCCACATCCATTGGTTATTCATGGTAATAATTTTGTCTTCTTTCAGACTTATTATATACTACTATCACATTCTCTAAAAGGAATGAGAATGGAGCAAATTCAATGGGACGTGTTTTCAATTCTTTGCCCACAATCATACATGAATTTAATCATGGCAAGGCATAGAAACTTTACCACTTTGGGTGGTTATAATTTCTTTCAAACTCCATTAGAGTTGCAATCAAAATTTATCGTCTTTGTTTGTATTTAAAATTAAATAATAGAATGTCAAGAAAGAGAAAAATAAAGTAAAACACTTACCTTAAATCCAAAATTTAATCATGAAGGAAGTTCATGGAGCAATTGACAATCATCGTGCTCAATCCCAAAGCTTCTACTCAATTGGTTAGAGTCTCGTGCTGATAACGTATTACAAAATAATAGAAGAACAAGAACAATCCAACCAATCAAAGGCAGAGTGTTTACATATTCCCCTTAGATACTGGTAAGATTCTTAACAATTTCACCCTAATTCATTCTACGGTCATTCTAATTATTATTCCCAACGTCTCATATTAACAATCCTAGTTATTAAAATTTAAAAATAGTTATCTTAAATTACTTATCATTTAAGAAGTTGAAGACAAAACTAATCATACTTTTCCTTTTTTACCCTTAGTAATAATTATTAGTGAAGATGAAGATAACACATAAATAAAATTAATATTCAACAAAAAAAAATTATATCTTATGACATAAATAAGCATAAAATAGTATAATCTCTTTTTTAATTAATATTTTTTAAGGGACACACAAAAGAGAATCACTGCACATAATATTATACGTTGGAGTATTAGTTAAACATCATATTATTTTGGCTTATAAGACCAACATAGTGGCCGAATGTCACAGGGGTTTTTTCCGTCCATCGAAACACTGCCCGTTGTGCGACAGTCAAGTCCCCACTTGACATCAGCCTTCGCCCAATTTGAATATCGGTTCCGAGGTTTTACACTTATAAAAATTCAAGGCAACATAATTAAAAGGAGACAACAGATTTACGGGAACCCTTTCCCAACTTTTTATAATATATACAATTACCAAGGAAATTTTCGAGTTCGGCAAGGTGCTGCCACCCTTGGCAGGCACCAACTCACAAAATTGCCAACAAGTGCACAAGTCTGCCTTATAAAAGCCCCCGCCTAAGGCCGCACATGCTCCCAACTCTTTTGGCAAGGCAATGGCATATATTTTTCCATGTTCAAGCCATAAAATAGACAACCCTATTCCTATTTGATAGACTATTTTCCTCCCTAGGTACTCAATCCATTTTTAAGGCTGCTAGCCCCTATATTTATAATATAGACAGCCCAAAAATAGTTCCTATGTTCAGTTGACATCCCCAACTAATAGGACATGATCACCCATGATCTAAAACGTGGGAACAAAACGAGAACATGCCCCAAAAACGTGCAAACACTCAGCACATTTTCAGCACTTTGGACAAGGGTAGTTATAACCGCCCAACCGCATCATGTGCACAACATGTGCGCATTTCCTGGCCAGCTGCTGCCCCAATTTCGTGCCTAGGCTTGGACTAACTCCAATGCCATAAATTTCCTTTCCATCGCCCACGAACTTGGCCCGTTACTGCAACTTCAAAGCCATGACAAACCTGCCCGCGCGCAGCCTTTTTGTTGCACATTTGCTCCTTCTTGTCAAGTCGCCCCTACTTGATCAAGCTTGCCCTTTGCCAATGCCATGCTGATTTTATCATCTAGTCACCAAGCATTGATGTCTTTCCCTTTGCCAAGTCGTTTGCCCACAATTAACTTAGGTACCAGCCCGCTCACCTAAGTTATCGCAACATCACATTGCCAATGCCAATGCCTTGGCACTAAGCTGCCCCACTTTAGCGCCGAGGTCTTTTCCGTTTTGCCTTGTCAAGCATCTGTTCAGCCCGTCTAGTTCCATCAAGGTTTTGGCCTTTGCATGCAAACAACCCCCTTATATTTTTGATGTTGTCCGTCACACCAAAGCCCTCAATAGTAGTCTATCATACTTTCCCTTGCAACAGTTTGTTGCCATCGACAACCCCCGCATTGTCCTGCATGTTGATTTTCTCCGCACATAAGACCAATAGCAAGGCCATCATGCCAAAATCCTTGCCATTACTGCGCCGCTTGCCGATCAGCTTAGTCAAGGGTCTAACACTAAAGATGGCCTAAATTTCGACCTCATTCATTTCACTATCCTATTTGTATAAGTTGCCAGGGGAAGACGTCGGTTACGAGTTTATCTGGATCTATAATTTTTTACATAAAATATGAATTTAAATGTAAAAATATACTAAAAAATTAACTACTATTAGATTTAAACTCACAGTTTTAACACTATAATAAATTCAACATTTAAAATTTTAAAGTTAAACCCAATAAATTTAAATTTTGAATTCGTTGTTGCACAATAAAAAGAAGATCATTCTATATCAAAGCCACGTGGGACAATTGATGATAAGAGGTTTGTCAAATACAACCGACGTATTAAATGAAGGAAAGTGATATAAAATGGGGGAGTAAAATGATACACTACTAAATTAATTACAGTCATACAAAATATAGAGCCTAACGCGGACATTTTTAGTTCCACACATTTTGCCAATCGAAAATTAGAAACTTTTTTGTTTGTTGTTTCAATATACAAGATTCTAGATTTGCTCTTCCCTTTATGTGCTTCCAACTGGGTTTCTATACACCTTTGAACGAATTATATTTTGGGAAAAAATTCAAAATTAATTATATTTGTTAACCTATAAGTATATAAAATATGTATATAATACGCATATATATTTTTTTTTAAATTACTCTTCTTCAATTATTTTTTAGAACGAATAAAATATATATCTTTGACCCACTTTTCTACCCCCACTAAACCAACAACGACAATCATTCAATATAATTCACAAGTGGGGCTGAAGAGGTCCGGAAATAGTAGGACGTACGCAGTTTTACCCCTATCCTAGAAGAGTAGAGAGAATGTTCCGATAGATCCAAAATAATAGAAGAAGCACTGATAGCAAGTTATAATAGCAATGCAAGATATTTAGCTAGCGTTTGGCCATAAATCCCAAATTTGTTTTGAAAAAATTGATTTGGGTGAAGTTTGGTTTAAAGATGAAAATGTGTTTGGACACACGTTTTCAAAACATATATTTTCAATTTATTTTGGAAAAATACACCACAAGATCAAAAGTCTTCTCTCTTTTCTTAAATTTCATGCCCAGTTAAATGGGTTCACATAAATTGAAACGGAGAGAGTAATAATAGTATAAGATATATATATTAATAGCAAATACGGTCAGAGATATGTGATAATGGCAAGCAATTTTTTTGCGTCCCTTGGGGTCTTCCAAAGGCCAGATTTAGCTACAACTTTCTTTGCTTTCCTTAACCAATGGAGGAGTTAAGTTTCTTTTAAGTAGTATATAAGAATACGTGGAGAATAGAAATTTAAAGCTGAAAGATTTATACGTCTTTTACCAATATAATTGTTAGTATAGTATTGTTCTTATTATCATCATGGTGATTCAGAGGTTGGAAACATGCATGGAGATGATGAAAATGGCGATAGAGTTTTTGACAAGTTTTGTAGATGTTGTGGTTACTGTCATCTCTAAAAATAATTCTTCCTCGTCAACACAATCCATTCTTCCAACACCCTACGTTGGACTTCTTCCTTAAATAATTTGCCAAAAATAATGTTGAGATAAAACGACCTAATACTAATATTTTTGATATGGTATCATATTGTTCGTTTTGAGATACGCTGCATGATTTTTACAAAAAATCTCAAACCATAGATGTAACCACACTGTTTGTATGCTTATCTGTAAAGAACTTTCTTGAGGTATAGCTTTAGTTTCTTTTTTGTCTTCTTTTATTTAGATGTGTCGCTTTGTATGGGAGCTTAAGTTTTGGTACAGCTACCCTTGAAATTTCCATTATAAATGAGCTAAGATTTCTTGTTAAAGCTTGTACGTTATGTAGCATAGTTAGCGAGATTTAATTCATACTGATTTCCATTTAATTTGATTGTAATTGTGTTTGGCAAAAACTTGAACATGTGATATATATGCATGTTAGACTACTTTGTTCGACTAAAAAATGACCATACACTTTATGAATACGAAACAATATACATAAATTACGGGTCAATCATAGCAAGTTGTAATAATTCAAGAACCATGTAAAAGAAATATTAATAAGTGCTCCCAATTAGGGTGAGAAGTGTTGACAACTTTTATTGATGATAGTGATTTGGTCTGTCTCTCCATGAAGAGGTTCACAGCCTTACAATCATATTATATCCCTTTATGAGATGGATTTTTTTTCTCCGTTTTCTCTCTGTCTCTCTCTGTAGTGATGAAGAAGAAGAAGTCCCCCTTTCTACGGTTTCCTCTCTTGGTATTTATAGTGGTGAGCTGCATGAGCTGGCAATTGCCAGACCATATTGAGGTTTTTTCTTTCGGATAGCAGATGGGTCGTAGCCTTATTAATCAAATCAGGCAGCGGTTAAGTACCGTTAATTATGAGTGGTCATACCACTTTTTAGTCTTGAATTAACCTAAAAGGTGGTCAGCTTCGTCAGTTATCGTGGCGTCGAACTCTGACCCATACAGTTAGTTCCTCCGCTTATCGAGGTCGTTCCTCGTACGAGCTTGATGAGCGGATTTCGTCGGTCTTAAAAAGACTTGGATAAGGGATGGATGGTCATCGCTCTGGTCGAGACCGTGTTCTCTATGGCGACGACCCGGATATTGTTGAGTTTTTCGACGTCATTTTTCCATATAATCAAGTCATTGTGTGATTAAGGTAGGGTACCTCCTCATCATGAAGGCATATGATGTTGTAAGCGCAATTCGGGCAAGGTCAGCCTCAGTTACGTTCTGATCCTTATGTTTGCTTAGGTACGCAGCTGCCATCGGTGACAGGAGACGAACCGTATGTAGTATGGCCGAGTATGTTTCCTGTAGTATTTTTAGAGTTTTGAGGACGTATGGTACATTTCCCCCGTATCGTTAGGATGCTTTGATCGTTCCGACTGGCGAGATATCAACAAAAGGTCGAATGCGCACTTTGTGGTACTTGTCATGATGGCGCACGTCTCAATATAATCAAACTATTTGGCGGTTGGTTATGCAGTTAATGGTGTCTATGGGATTTCCCGAAGTCATTTATGTTGCATATAAAGGTGGGTTGAGGCATTCGTTTCTCATTACTTCTTTATTCATCTGAGAATAAGTTTGAGGAAGCTTTTTACTCTGCCAGTTCACTTTTTCCTTTCTCTTCTTGACTGTGATAACTCTCATTTTTCCCACCGAATTCTATTCTTTTCTTTTCCACCAATTAAGCAATGGCAGGTATTTCTTCACGCGATGCTCTTCCGATAAACTTGTCGGTTAATCCTTCGGTGATTGAAGGGCCACCTCCAGCACCGGGAGGTGCTGAGCAGGTGGAGACCAGAGGGATTTCGTCAGTGGATGAGGTACGTCCTTGACCCGGAGGTCCGGTGGTTGATTTTACCGCTGATGGCAGAGAGAACCCTATGGATGAAGCCCCACTTATGGGGGAGATTGGAATGGCCCAATTACGGGAATATGGTGTCATTCTCACCCATGCCAACATTTCCCTCGCCAGAAGCGAAGAGAGGGTTCACACCGATCGAAGTGGATACTGCATTTTTAATACGTATCCATTCAGGTTTGGGTTCAGGATTCCACTTCCTATGCTGGTGGTAGACTTCTGTCGCTATTACGGGGTGTGCCGGGGCCAGCTCACCCCCTCTCTCTACAAGTTACTGGCGATATTCCTAATGTACGGGTAATTGGCCGGTAAGGTGGTTACGTTGCAGCATGTGCTCGCCCTTTACGCCCCCCCAATAGGTCCGGGGCACCATGCTTCGGGCGTGCCCTCGTGGGTTGAGGGGGCTAACTGCGGTGCTGGATGATGATGTCGAACCCCGCCCTTTCGAGCACTTCTTTTACATCAGGACTGTGCATTTAATAGCGTCCCCTTTAGGGTTTCTGGAGGCTTGAGCCATGCACGTGAGTTACTATTCCTTACTTATTACTTTGTAGTGATGATCAATCGACTTGTTGTTACTTTTGTAGCCGAGAGGCCGCCTCCGACCCCGTTAGCAGGGATGCGTGGGTGTCTTGAAGTCGTGCTCCCTCACACTGAAAGGATTCGCACGTGGGCGTCTTTCTAGGAGAGGCATGGTCGTAGACCTGCTGCTGATGAGAAGTCTGTTCCTTATTTTGTTTGGTTTGTAGATTCGGTTCTGTTTACCAACTTTGTTTCTCTAGGATATGGAGGGTGAGCCGTGGAAGGGCTCCTCAGTTGGCTTTCCGGCGGCCGGGTGCGATCGCTCAGCTTCTTGTAGCACTGGTGCTGCGCCGCGTACCGAGGGCGGCATCAATCGAATCTTTGGCGGCTCCTTCCCCTCCACGGCCCACATTTTGGGATGAGGGGCCGTCGAGGACCGTGCATCCTAGGATGAATAGTCCTCAGGCGACAAGGAGGAAAGGTCGTTGATCAGGCGTAGGGTCCCGTTCACTCCGACTCCTCCTGCTGTAATCACGCCAATTCCCCCCATGGTGATTAATGTGGATTCCCTTCTAGTGGACGCGGGGGAGGGGTATGACTGCAGCGCCTACCCTCGAGGGTGAACCAACGGTGGAGGTCGCCCCGGCTAGCTTGGGCCGCGAAGATACTGCCACTTCGGCGGCTCAATTGATGACCCCCATAGAGTTGAGACAAGGGGAAGCTCCTCAGTGATTGTTGAAGCCGGTGGTCCGAGTGTCTCATTGGTGGTTGCAACGGGAGGAGGAGGAGAGGCCGTGGGAGAAGGTTCTAGGTCCGAATCGAATTTGGATATCCGCATGTTCTATGACGGCTTTACAAATGCGATCGTTCGTGCGGAGGGAATGTCACTCCTCATTGAGGTTCCCGCGGATTCAAATGTGCTGCTCAAAGGCTCGATTTTGGTGTCGCAGTTCAGGCTGCTATGCTCGGAGACAGAGAACAAGTCATTGAAGGATTTCATAAACATTGGGTTGATGAACGAGGTGTCCGTGATGGGCTTGAGGGTACGCATTCCTATATTGGTTTGTCCATTCTTTACCTTGTTTTATTTTCCCCTTTAACCGTTGTCTTTGTTTCGTAGTCCTACTAGCTGGAGGTGAAGAACATCTGTCGAGCTGAGCCACTCGGTGGTAGTTTTGCAGGTGTTGGAGAAGTACCGCCACTACCGGGATAGGTGCAGGGAGATGCATATACGCTTGATGAACAATCTCCGTAGCCGGGCCTTGGTTGAGGAATTGGCGAGAGGGGAGATTCAGACGCAACAAACACTTGGCCGAATGAGCGCCCTTGAAGAGCAGCTCTGTCAGAAGGACGAGGAGCTCGAGGCCGGGAGGAGGGCCACAGTCGAGTGCGAGCGTCGGTGCCTGGCCATTGTAACGGAGGTTGTGTCGGTGTGGAGAGAGAAGGTGGCTGCACCGGAGGGAGAGATTGTGGCCTTGAAGCGCCAGTTGGACGATACCTCGACAAGCGCTGAGGCATTATAGGGGGTTGTTCATGCCGGTGAGTCCCAGTTGTCACTGGTAAGGGCAGTTGCCGCCTTCAAGGAGGCGAGCCTCGAGGAGCGGATAGGTACCCTTGAGCGGGATGCTCAGGCTGCAGCGGGGCAGATTTCAATCCTAGAGGAAGAAAACCGGCGTCTTCAGGAGCAGGCCGCTTCCTCTGGCCACGCTCGTGAGCTTTGGGTTTATGCTGAGGCCCACCGGGACGTATACAAGAATCTCTGAGAGGCCGGCATCGTGACCGAAGTTGCTTTCGAGGAAGTGCATCAAAAGGCTCGTGAGGCCCGTACCGATCGTGGTTTTGACGCGGCGACGCCAGAGGCTGACGATGGCGCAGATGGCGCCGAGTAAAAAGATGTTATGCATTTTTCTTATCTTGGTCGCCGTTTGGCGTTTAGGAATTTCTTATTTTTCTTCTTCTTTTTCCTTTTAGTGACCGGACTCGGCTAGGTGTAAGCGGGGATGACCCGCAATTATTTTATGAATAAAAGATATCTTCCTTCCGTTAATTGCCCTATATCTGTTTTGCACCTCCCCTTTTATGGGTTTGTCTTTGCATGCATTTGAAGGTGTAACGACCCAACCCGTCGTCTCGGGTATTACCGCCTTGTTTCCCCCATGTTATGTTGCTCTAAGTATCAATATCAGTATTTGAGTTGATCGGGTAAAATTGGATTGGCTTTAGTTAGAAATGAGGCACTTACTTTCTTAGAATGAACCTTATTTTGGAAAAAGTCAACCGGAAGTTGACTAAGTTGTTAGAGGGCTCAGATGTGAGTTCCGCTGATTTGGGTAGCTTTGGGGGATGATTTGTGACTTAGGAGTGAAATCAGAATTCGATTTGGAGGTCCGATGTAGAATTAGGCTTGAATTGGCGAAGGTTAGTATTTTGGCGAATTCCGGTTGATGGGTAAGATTTTGATCCGAGTGTCGAAATGGAATTCCGAGAGTTGTAGTAGTTTTGTTAGGTTATTTGAGATATGTGTGCACAATTTGAGCTTATTCGAAGGTGAGTTGTTTGGGTTTTTTATCAATTACGTGTTTCGGAACTTTTAGAAGAACTTAGGCTTGAATATAATGTAAATTTGGTGTTTTGATGTTAGTTTTAATGTTTTGAGAGTGCAGCTAAGTTTTTATGATCACATATGACATATTAGTATGTTTGTATGCGGTCCCGAGGAGCTCGGGTGAGTTTCGAATAGGTTTGGGTTGCGTTATGCTCGTTTTTTATGCTTCAATATCGTTTCTTCAAGCATAAATGATATTATATTGAACTAATAAGCTCCAATTACTGTTTTGAATGAAGTATTAGATCCGTATCGTAATTACGGACCCGTAACAAAAAGAATCATCGAATTTGGACTTCATGTGAGGATTTTATGATCATTTTACTAAGGTTGCCCAGATTGTTTAGGTTAATGACGAAACTGCCCCTGACAGCGTATTAAAAACCTGCACTATTTGGAAATCTGAAAACCTACATATCTCCTTAATTATAAGGTATCAAATGAGTGTGCGTATTCGCATGGTTGAAATTGGGATCAGGTATGATGATTTGTCTGTTATATGGATTTCTGATATATAGGCTATGTTGTGGTGGTGGGTCTTTATTCCCTGGTATGTTATATTTTGGATGTGATGTTGGAATTCGGACTGGTTGTCTTAGTGTTGGGTGATTTTGAACTATTGCATTAGGGGCTATGCCAGAAATTCCACGAGTTAAGTGGCGAAGTGTGTTAGAATATGCTTTAGTAGAATGATTTATATTTTAAAGAACCAGCAGACAGCTAGGAAGGAGTATTTTCTTAATTGGGCATTTGTGATAGATGGTAGTGCAGAGGTTGCTATCATTGATCCCGTTCTGTTATTGAAGGACTTTTCATATGCATTTCTTGTGGCCGGACATATTGTCGGGCGAGATTTGTGGATTTTGGTATTTATTTGATATCGGGCACCGTATCGTACGACTCTGGCAGGAGTCATAGTAGTGGAAGGAGTATTTTCAGGTTTTTGGCATTGAGTTTGTTAGCAGGCCGATGTGGCCACGTTTTTAGCTTAAGTTAGCTTGGTTAGTCCCGAGTTATATTGTTGAGGGATAAGCTGATTCGATTGCTCTTGAACTGATTGGTGATTTGGGGAGATCTAAGGATTGCTTTTTGTGCTATGAGGTGTCATGATTCATCGGAAATGGGCGCATATAATGCAGTTCTATTGAGGATTCATAGCGGAAGTCGGGCGGGAAGAGTAATTGAGTGTCACTCAGTAAATGGAGAATTGATTATGACCTTTCGGGGTATATTCATGTGTTCTATTTTATGATGTGAGGCGTGGTCTCAGCCTTGTGTTGTAATAGTATTGATGAGCTTGAGGTACACCTATTTCGTTTGAGTCATTTGTTATGATATGAGAATGTTCAGACCGCCCATCACTGGTGCGTGGATTATGCAAGTTGTGGCTTCGTCCTGTGATGAGGTGCCACATCACCAGAGTGGTACGTTGAATTCGAGATAATTGTTGGAGTCATTGATGAATGCGAAAAGATGTGATTTCGACTGATTAAAGTGTTATATCGAAGTTGGCCCGGAAATGTATTGTGGTATTATTCAAGAAGAAAGTGGCTTCGGGTATGGGTGACCTGAGAGATGGTTATGGTTTATCGCGTGTTTCAGTTGTCGTTGGCAGTATATGAAAGTGTTGGAATAAGACTTTAGCTACAAAAAGGGGGTTTTCTATCGATAATTGGTTGTCGTGTCTAGCTGTTGTGAATGGAAGTTATCGATGCATGTGTTTGAATTGTGTGGTATAATATATTATTTCGCTGGAGGTTGCAGGTATGGGTTATTACAGCTGGTTTGATTTTATTCTGGATATAGAAATGTGTGGTTCTGATCTTGTGTAAGATTTCAAAATGTGAAATGTAGTTCGATGGTATATGGACTAGATGGATTGTGAAATTTCAGCTATATTGTGTTGTCGGACCTATATGAGATAGAGTGACATGGGATCACCCCGGGTATATGATTGGTAAGATCATTCAGCTGTTGGTTAGCTTCTAGAACAACCCTGGGTACGCTCAAGGACGAGCGTTGATTTAAGTTGGGAGGGTGTGACGACCCGACCCGTCATCTCGGGTGTTACCGCCTCGTTGCGCCCATGTTATGTTGCTCTAAGTTTCAATATCAGTATTTGAGTTGATATGGTAGAATTAGATTGGCTTTAGTTGGAAATGAGGCACTTAGACTCTTATAAGGAACCTTATTTTGGACAAGTCAACTAAAAGCTGACTATGTAGTTAGAGGGCTCGGATGTGAGTTATGGTGGTTCGGGTAGCTTCGGGGGATGGTTTGTGACTTAGGAGTGAAATCGCAATTGGATTTGGAGGTCCAGTGTAGAATTATGCTTGAATTGACGAAGGTTAGTATTTTGGCGAATTCTGATAGATAGGTGAGATTTTGATCCTAGGGTCGGAATGGAATTTCGATAGTTGTTGTTGTTTCTTTAGGTGATTTGAGATATGTGTGCAAAATTTCAGGTTATTCGGAGGTGATTTGGTTGGATTTTTTATCAAATGCGTGTTCCAGGAAGTTTTAGAAGAACTTAGGCTTGAATCCGATGTAAATTTGGTGTTTTGATGTTAGTTTTGGTGTTTTGAGAGTGCAACTAAGTTTGCATGATCATATGTGACATGTTAGTATGTTCGTATGCGGTCCCGAGGAGCTTGGGTGAGTTTCGGATAGGTTTGGGTTGCGTTATGCTCATTTTTCTTATGCTTCGACATCATTTCTTCAAGCATAAATGATATTATATTAAATAAATATGCTCCGATTACTGTTTGAATGAAACATTAGATCCGTATCGTAATTACGGACCCGAAGTAAAAAGAATCATCGAATTTGGACATCGTATGAAGATTTTATGGCCATTTTACTAAGGTTGCCCAGATTTTTAGGTTAATGACGAAACTGCCCCTGACGGCGTATTAAAAACCTGCACTATTTGCAAATCTTAAAACATACATATCTCCTTCATTATAAGGTCAAATTGAGTGATTCAAAAGAATAAATTTATTAAAATTTCACAAGGAATCTATTGGGAGCAGTAAAACGTGTGTAAAATATACCTATAATAAGTAGGTCAAGTTTTCTTCCAATATTGGAACGGGGAGAAGCTTCTGAGGTGATTGTTATGAGCGAAAATCAGTGGGTATCACAGAGCTAAGTGATTTAATAATTAAAATACATTTATGGGTGATTATAGACCATAATCTCATTCTTTAATTAATGAAAAACAGTAGAAAAATAGGATTTTTGGGCCTAAAATTATGAGACCTTTAGTGGACAATTTGAGGGGTCAAACGGACTCCGATTATGGTGTTATTTATATGTGCAAAATCGGGAGAAGATGAAGAACACTTTTCTGTAAAAAAATTCTGAGTTTCGAGAAGTGGACCCGAAGCTCGGGTTTTGTCAATTTTGGGATTATTGATGTTTTCGATTATTTTCTATTAGGTTTTGATCCTATTGCATAATGTGATTCATTCGTTGTGGTTTTGGTCAGATTCGACGTGTGAGGAGGTCGATTTGGGAGGCAAGGGCATAACAAGCTAGGATTTTGGCCGGCTTGAGGCGAGTAGTTTGTATAGATGATGGCCTGAGGGTTTGAAACCCCGGTTTATCACATTGTGATACTATGTTAGAGCGTGACTCGCACCCCATGGCAGGTGCAGGATTGTGTATGACTGGGAATTGTGACTTGGTCCATCCCGAACAAGAATGTTTCTATATTAGCGACTGATACGCACCCTATATTTAATATATCTGGGATTATTGCCATGTTTGGGGCCTTGTGCCGATCTGTAGCATCCTCAGAGGATGAATATCATTGTGATAGCATGCTTTGTATAATCATTGATCTCAATCATGTGCTTAATCACTAATATGAAATGCTAAGTCACTTTTCTGAAGTTAAATATCTAAAGTATGATCTTCTTAATAAATTAGAAACGGGGAAATTAATTAAATCTTGTTATGTGACTCATATGCATATCGTGGATTGAGTAGGGATTGGGCTGTATGCTGCAGCGAAAACTATTATTATATTACGGTTGGGCTGTAGGAACCTCTATGGAGTCTGTACACACCCCCCAGTGAGCGTTGTTGACGTTAAATGGATCGGGCTACGCGCCGTAGCGGTCATGTGCATTGCATTGCATTCATGCTTGTTATTTACTTGTTCTAGCTATCATTACCTGTTGTTGTTGGTTTGTAGTAAGGTGTCGGACTGTTAGTTTTAGCTTTACTTTGTGGCATTTTGTGGATTTCTTATCTTCAGACATTTTATATGCTTATTACTCACTGAGTCGGTAGTACTCACCCCTACTCCCTGCACCTTGTGTGCAGATTCAGGTGCACCGGAGGCTTAGCCGAGCAGTCTTTGTCTCCAGAGCTTATCAGAGTTGTTGAGGTAGCTGCTTGACGTTCGCAGGACCTGACTACTCTTCATATTTCATTTTTATTTATATATACATTCCCAGACTTGTGTATTTTTGTTCAGATATTATTATCTAGTTTGTTTTAGAGGCTCTAGACTCATGACCCCCTGGTCTTTGGGAGATTATTCAGTTTAGTTTCTATCTATCAGTTAAGATTTTAGCTTTATTGTTGATAATAATATTCAAGTAATTGGTTTGAACTTCATGCTCGGGATGAGAGTGTAAATGTTCGGGCTTGCCTGGCAGTTGTGTTGGGCGCCATCACGATCAGGATTGGGGTCGTGACAGAAGGGGTGATTTGTTTTTGAGTTTGACTTCGGTAGGCATGTCAATTTTCGATTGTTGGCAACTTTTCCTTCTTGACTCGGGGTGATCGATTCAGAACTGTCGTTTGGTAGTGGTGGTGTTTAGCCTTAGTCCCAATTTAGGTGCGGACGAGTTACTGGCCGTAAAGATGAAAATACGGCCTTGTAGTTCGGCCTAGGCTAAACTTCATGTGTCTCTAATTTTAGTTCAAGTTGGATGTACTTACTTGGACGGCGAGGGCGCTTAATCTGTGCCTTGATTCGTTGGAGATTGAGTTTAGGTGAGTTTAGCGGTGAAGGGGCTCCGTCTGAGTTATGGTTTCGCCACAACCGAAATGCATTAAGTTCGAGGGCAAAAGCATCTGAACTTATCATTCAAGCGAGGTCGAATTTGTTGAATATAATGGAAAAGGCGCATAGCCTGATTCCCGGTTAAACTATTGTTGGCCTTTGCCAGTTTCGAAGGCGAAGGCGCATGGCCAGAGTCTTGGTTTGACTGTAGTTGAATTTATTGGCGAAGGCGTATGACCTGAATCTTGGTTCAACTGTAGTTGAATATATTGACTAAGGCGTATAGCCTGAGTTTTGGTTCAACCGTAGTTGAATTTATTGGCTAAGGCGCGTTGCCTGAGTCCCAGTTCAACTGTTGTTGAACTTTATCATTTTTTTGAGGTGAATGCGCATAGCCCGAGTCTTGGTTCAACCGTAGTTGAACTTTTGTCAATTTTTGGAGACGAAGGCGCATAGCCTGAGTCTTGGTTCAACCGTAGTTGAATTTATTGACGAAGGTGCGTGGCCTGAGTCCCAATTTAACTGTTGTTGAAATTTATCAATTTTTGGAGGCGAGGGCGCATGGCCCGAGTCTTGGTTCAACCGTAGTTGAATTTATTAGCGAAGGCGTGTGGCCTGAGTCCCAGTTCAACTGTTGTTAAACTTTATCAATTTTTGGAGGCAAGGGCGCATAACTTGAGTATTGGTTCAATGGTGGAATGCCTCATAGGGATCCTCCCTTAGGGGGGACTTCTTTTTCTCGTTTGCACTATCGAAAATCGAAAAGAGAGAGGACTTGCTCGAGATAGGTTGTTTTTTCTTTTCCGGCGTTCCTTTTCATTTGGTTCCAGGGAGAACTACGCGCTCTTGTTAGGAAATCCTCACAGAAGGTGCCAAATTGTTCGACTCAAAAGTTACCATGCACTTTATTAATACGAAAAAATGTACATAAATTACGGGCCAATTATAGCAAGTTGTAATAATTCAAGAACCAAGTAAAAGAAATAATAATAAGTGCTCCCAATTAAGGTGAGAAGTGTTGGCAACTTTTATTGATGATAGTGATCTGGTCTGCCTCTCCATGAAGAGGTTTAGAGCCTTACAATCGTATTGTATCCCTTTATGAGATAGATCTTTTTTCTCCGTTTTCTCTATGTCTCTCTCTTTTTATGGAAAGTAGTGATGAAGAAGAAGAAGTCCTCCTTTATGGGGTTTCCTCTCTTGATATTTATAGTGGTGAGTAGCATGAGCTGGCAATCGGCAGTCGTGGCCATATTGAGGTTTTGTCTTTAGGATAGCAGATAGGTCGTAACCTTATTAATCAAATCAGGCAGGGGTTAAGTACTGTTAATTATGAGTGGTCGTACCACTTGTTAGTCTTGAATTAACCTAAAAGGTGGTCAGTTTCGTTAGTTATCATTGGTCGGATTCTAACCCATACATACTTCTTGTAGCATTCATCCAAGCTCCCAAGTCCCAACCAATCACAATGTGGGGTATTAAATATTCTCTCATTAGCTGGTGGGATTCTTGAACAAATCAACCATATTTCTTTTAATTATGTTAATTAATTAAACCATCGTATGTTCTTTCTTCTTTATGTTAAAAAATCAGCATAATGCATGACCGAACGTGGACTAATTTTTCAACCATCTTCATGTTATGGTTTGTTTATAAGTTTGCCACACTATAAAAAGAATTCCTTCAAGCCTCCAAGGGAGGTATGATAAAAGAAATGGACCTTAGGCTTAATACAGCCCAAAACCTAGTTCTTGTGCGTAGGATTATTGCATAATACCATATAGGGAGACCAAATGCCTTAAATGTCACCAGTGTAGAAAAACTCAACACTCTTCCCCTCCCCACACGCTCAGTGAACAACATGATATGACAGCCGAATATCGAGAACAAAGAATTGGGATTGTGATACAATAGACATCGATCAATTTAGATTCTAATTGGAGGCTGCTTTTATAACGGGACAGTTACATGTATAATCTCGCCAACACTTCAGGACTACATTATGTTTGGTGACTATACTTATAATATTTAGCTCCCTAGTATAGATAGCCCTTAAGGATCTCATTTTAGAGTTAGCTTATTTTGATATTGTGAATGAAAACTCATTGAGAGTGTTTAGTTAAGTCTTAATGATTTTTTGTTTATTTCAAATGCTCTTTCAATTTTCTTAGTTGGTTCTCTAATAAATCTTTATCTTTCTATTATTTTATTCATGTTCTTGTTATTTTGCTTTCGCGTGTCGTATCAGATAAGCCGAAAAGAAATATACCTTGAATCTAACTTAATCAAAAGCTAACTCATAAGATAACGATTGCTCAAATTCCACCAATATAAGACAACTTAACATAAGTATATGGTAGATTAATTGAGGAGCATGTAAGTGAGTTCAAACATCATCTTTATTAGGGGAGAAACTATTTAGCTCCCGTGAAAAAGAAGAAGAAGAAGAAAGAATCGCCTTTCTCTTCTTTTATGTTTTTGCATTAAATATTCAATTACTTTCAAAAATATTAATGCTCTAAAAAGCAGGACGATTTCTTAGGCATGCAGTAATGTCATTCATAATTCCAACGACCACCTTTCTTTTCTCTAGTCTAAACCCACCCCTATAACCCCCCCCCCCTCCCAAAAAAAATCCTAACCCCAACCCCAACCTGTTGGGATATATATTATTAACCATGGATTTGGTTTAGATATATTATTTATTATGATAATATTGTTCATTCAATTTTAATAAAGTTTTAATAGATTGTATATTAGTCGGTGTCCTTTGCTTATATAGTAGATGATTTAGTGTATAGAGTTTAGCTTATACACGGAAGATTAAATCATCAGTTCTTATAAGTATAAAGTTTGAGTTCACAATCCAATGATAAAATTGGACAAACCATCAAGAATGATTGTAGCACAAGATTAAATATAATTTATCTTGATTATGGGAATGGTCTAATTCTAACTTCTTATGCTAGTACATTTTGTATGTATTGAACGGACCAAGTAGAGATAAGTATTTTATACTGACTTAATAAAATAAACTCTATAGCTATTAAATATACTTATACTATTAATCTTGATATAATTATTATTAGTTGTGTATATTATTACTATTTTAATTTATTAAAAGGCGAGATTCTTTCGTGGGTCAATATGCCTGGTAAATTGGATAATAACAATGTACATTGGCGAAGTAATAGTTAGTTGATGAAATTTATGTCTCGGTTTAGAGATTGACGATACACCTTTATGAAAGCTTATAAGTTTTCATGTGTAAATCCGGCCGGTGGATTTTTTATCCGACACATGAATAAGTTAAGCGAAAGTCTAAAGGAAATAATCAATAAATTAAATTGTCAGTAATTTAATTTAATTGATTAGTATCTCAATCTTAATATGGAGAGTTAAATAAGATTTAATGGATGAATTTCGAAATTGAATAAGGTGCGCAATTACGAATTTTTAGTGGAATAATTCATAATTAATTATGGTGGATATTAATTTCAAAAATAAAAAATTAATTCCATAATTGGAGCCTTGTTAATTAAATTATGTGGTCCCTATTGTGCCTAAATAATAGGAAATAAAGGAATCATTTTTCGGGCGGAAAAGAAAAACCCAACAGGTTTTGGAAAATGATTTTAACCCTTAAAACTTGTCCTATAAATACATAAGATTTTCCACCTAGAAGGAGTAGTAATGGTGGCTGAAATTTTCAGCCATGTTTTTCTAGAAATTTCGCCCACACGAAATTGCTATTTCCTGTTATTATTTGGGTAACACAGTAGAAGATCGTGAACATTCGAGGATCACGATTGTGCGGTTTATGGATATTCCATTGTGAAGTAATGGAACTAAAGGCTTACGTGGTAGAAAAGATATGTTCACGCTTCAAGAGATACCATGAAATTCCGTTTATGCTAGCTATCTATATTACATTTGATTTTGATACTTGGGATTGCTTTAGCTGCTTATTATAATCCATCAATTGGTATCAGAGCACACTCACATCCAGGGGCGGATTTAGGGTGGCGCAAGGGTGGTCATCTGAACACCCTTCGTCGGAAAATTACATTATTTATATAGGGATAATTTTAGTTTTTACATATAGATATAATATGTTGAACACCCTTGACACAAGGCAAAGGTTTAGCTCAGTGGTCAAGGGTGCTCCAAATACGCAGAAGTTACAAGTTCGATTCCCGTCAGCAGTAATTCAATTCTTTTTGAACACCCTTAGCATATATCCTGCCTCCGCCACTACTCACATCTAATTAGATAACTAAATTTTTCATAAAAGAAGAATATCGTGTTTAAGTGTGTTTTTTGAATTACATGTATATGTAGTTTTCTGGAAAAACTACACAGCTATTTTGTGAATTAACTGTGCAAAATTTTGGATTATTCTTCTAATCATGAGATATCTATTTTTTTATTGATATTTGATTGAGATTATATGAATTTTTTGAGGTAAACCCTAGAAAAATGCAAAAACTGATTTTGATCGAATAGCCGGTATTTTCAGAGGTCAATGAACTTGACAGACTCCGACTGAGCTGAAATTTGGTGGGTCCATCGAGAACGACGTGGTGAGAAAAACTCACTTCTTTAGCGGTGAATCATGGTATTTTTCTATGTTTTGAGATCGTTTGGACTGTGTTTTGGATGATTTTCTGGAAAATATTTTTTTAATAATTTTAATTTATTTTTAATTTAATGGTGGTGAGGGTGACTCCCCATGGTCTCCATAATTAAATACTGGTGATATAATAGGTTTACACATTGGCTATTAGTAAATAGATATGTTGTTGAATTAAATTCATTAATATAGGTGTAGGATTTTATTCACTAGGTCTTACAAGGTATAATTGATATTGTGTAATGATATAATTATTTTGTAAGTAATTGAAATCATTTGTTAGATATCCTGGATGACTAATGATTGGAGCGTTTGGCATATTGGTGTGTAAAAAAATCTCAAATTTTAGTTTATGTTTACATGCACGGTGTGATTGCTAGTCTTGGATTTTCGATGAAAACTTTTTTTTCTCCAGTTGGCGGTTGTAATTAAGTGAAATATGATGTTATTTTGTATGAGTTTTATATTATTGGCATGGCTTTTAAGCTGTGGTTCATAATCTGCCATAAAATAATTTTATGAGCTACATGTATCTTCACTTGTAAATTGAGAATTTTGTGAGTAATAAACAGTTACTACTAAAGTGGTTTATTTATTTGAACTCATGTAATTCTAAATTTGTACATGTGAAACTACGTCTATTCATGGATTGAGCATTATGATTAATAAGTAGGATCCACAAAATGGTCTATTTGTTTGAGTCATGAAAATCTGCTTAATGTACCATGTGAATTTTATCCTTGAAAAATCTACATTAGTGGTGGAGGTTCCTAACTAGGAAAAGAGTCTTATTTTAGGTTACTAGTAAGACCAACTCCATCCATGAGAAGAGATATTGGGGTTTTCACCGAACAGTAGAACATATAATATCTCAGGTTCTTGTGTATTTAATAAAAGGATAATTTATTACAAAAGAAGAAATTGTGTATCCTAGAAATAGGCAGAACGTAATATATGACTTGAGCTCATAGTATAATTATAAGGAGAATGGAAATCAATATCATATTTATTTTAATTCATGAAACTGCTTAAAACGGTTATTTTTCGAGTTTGATTATATGTTGGTGTTCATGAATTTGACGAACTCCGATTGACCTGAAACTTGGTAGGTTCATCTGTCACGATCCCAAATCCGGTCATGATGGCGTCCAACACAACTGCTAGGCAAGCCCGACGATTTACACTCTCAACCCGAGCATAAAGCTCAAAATCATTTGTTTGAAAATTTATAACAACAATTAAGCTAAAATTTTAACTGATAAATAAAAATAATCTGGAATATTAAACAATACTTAAATAATCCGAATATTGAACAATACTAAAATAATCTACCAAAGACCTGGGGGTCATGAGTCTAGAGCCTCCAACAGTACAGTATAATAAGACTATATAGTACATAGTCTGAAATACGCGAAAAGACAAATAACAAGGGATAGGGGAGAAGTCGGGTCCTGCGGACGTCAGGAACCTACCTCGACAACTCCAAACGAAGCTCTAAAAAATCACCAGTAAACTCAGCTAGCTCCCGAAGAACTTGGATCTGCACACATGGTGCAGGGAGTAAAGTTAGTACTTCCAACTCAGCGATAATAGATATGTATAATGACATTGAAAGTAGGAAATCCCAATATTCCACAAGGTAAAGCTTCAACGATACTTCTATACATTTAACAGTGTAACAACAACGAGTAGTAACAAATAGAGCAGATAAGTATTAATGCGGGAATGCAATACAATGCACATGCCGCTGCGGCGCACAGCCCGATCCACTCCCATTTCCACTCAGGAATATCTATGTGCTAAAGCATACCATCGGGCCTCTAATGCTCATACTTGACCTGCTGACAGTTGAGGCACCGAGCTACATGACTCACAATATCCTTCTTCACCCTTCACCACCAATAATGTTGTCTCAAATCCTGATACATCTTCGCGGCACCTGGATGGATAGAATACTGTGAGCTATGGGCCTCCTCTAGTATCAACTCCCAAAGCCCATCCATATTGGGCACGCAAATTCGGCCCTACATCCTCAACACACCATCATCCCTGGCATCATCATGCTAAACTTTATCCTTAAGGACAAGCAAATGTGGATCATCATATTGGTGCTCTCGAATGCGGTCATATAAGAAAGACCGAGAAACAACACATGCCAACACCCGGCTCGGCTCTGAAATATCTAATCTCACCAGTCGATTGGCCAAAGCCTGAACATCAGCTGCAAAGTGTCTCTCCCTAAGTGGGATATACGCCAAGCTGCCCATACTAACCGCCTTTCGGCTTAAAGCATCGCCACTACATTGGCTTTACCCGGATGATATAAAATGGTGATGTCATAATCCTTTAGCAACTCAAGCCACCTCCGCTTCCTCAAATTTAGATCCTTCTATTTGAACAAGTGCTGGAGACTACGATGATCAGTATATACCTCATAGGACACGCCATATAAGTAGTGCCTTCAAATCTTCAAAGCATGAACTATGGCAGCCAACTCTAAATCATGAACAGGGTAGTTCTTCTCATGAGGCTTCTACTGACGAGAAGCATAAGCAATATCTCTTCCCTCCTACATAACAAAAATCCAATCCCAACTCTCGAAGCATCATAATACACCGTGTAAGAACCTAAAGCTGATGGCAAGACTAACGCTGGAGCTGTGGTCAAAGCTGTCTTGAGCTTCTGAAAGCTCTCCTCATACTCATCCGACCATATGAATGGTGCACCCTTGTGCATCAACTTGGTCAATGAGGAAGTAATAGATGAAAATCCTTGGACAAACTGGCGATAATACCCTACCAAACCAAGAAAACTCCGTATCTCCGTAGTTGAGGACGGTCTAGGCCGACTCTAAACCACTTCTATCTTCTTTGGGTCAACATAAACACCATCACTAGACACCTCGTGTCCCAGAAAAGCTACAGACCCAAGTCAGAACTCACACTTGTAGAACTTTGCATAAAGTTTCTCGTCCCTCAATCTCTGCAATACTACTCTCAAATGCTGAGCATGCTCCTCCTGGCTACGTGAGTACACCAGGATATCATCAATAAACACAATCACAAAGGAATCCAAATACGGACGGAACATACTATTCATCAAGTTCATGAATGCGGATGGGGCATTAGTCAGCCCAAAAGACATAACCAGAAAATCATAATGCCCATATCTCATCCTAAAGGTTGTCATCATAATATCATAATCTCTAATCTTTAACTGGTGATAGCCTGAATGAAGATTAATCTTCGAGAATACCATTGCTCCTTGGAGCTGATCAAACAAATCATCAATGTGCAGTAGAGGATACTTGTTCTTCACCATTACCTTGTTCAACTGCCTGTAATCAATACACATCCTTATTGAGCTATCTTTCTTCTTGACAAACAACACCGGTGCACCCCACGGTGACACAATCGGGGCGAATGAACCCCTTATCTAGAGTTTGAAGTTTCTCCTTCAATTCCTTTAACTCAGCTGGTGCCATATGATAAGGAGGAATAAAGATGGGCTAAGTGCCCAGTACCAAATCAATACCAAAGTCAATATCCCTATCCGGCAGCATGCCCAGCAGTCTGCTGGAAACACATATGGGAAATCCCTCACAATGGGCACAGAATGAATACTAGGAGTCTCATCTCCAACATCCCTCACGAATGCTAAATATGATAAACATCCTTTCTCAACCATCTGATGGGCCTTTAAGAAAGAAATCACCCGGCTGGGGACATAATCAGTCGAACCTCGCCACTCAATCCTCGGGATACCCGAAATGGACAATGTAATTGTCTTGGCATGACAGTCTAGAATAGCATGGTACGGAGATAGCCAATCCATACCAGAATCACATCAAAGTCTACCATACCCAATAATAGCAAATCAACTCGGGTCTCCAGACCCCCAATAGTAACAAGACAGGATCGATATACATGATCCACAATAATAGTATCACCCATCGGGTAGGATACACACATAGGCAAGGAAAGACAACCACGGGTCATACCCAAATGATGGGCAAAATATGAAGACACATAGGAGTATGTAGACCTGGGATCAAACAAAACAGAAGCATCCCTGTGGCAAATTAAGATAATACATATGATCACTGCGTCTGATACAATAATGTCTTTCCTATCTGGAAGCGCATAGAACCGATCCTAACCACCGCTCGATCGATCTACACTCCTGGGGCGACCTCTAGCTGACTGACCCCCACCCATACCTGACTAGGATGGTGCTGAAGTAGATAGAGTAGAAGATGAGGGTCGATCCCTCTGATGAGACCGACCACTATGAAGACGAGGACATTGTCTCCTTATGTGGCCAAACTCACCACACTCATAACAACTACCCAGAGCTGAAGAAGGGGACTGAAGTGAACCCCTCACTGCAGATGAGCCCTAAGCTGAAGAAGAAGAAGGAGTAGAACTCTGAGCTAGAAGGGCACTAAGTGAAAACTGGCCCTGCTGATAACCCTGACGGCCACGACCGGAAGAAGCCCCACTGTACTCTAGGCGACCTGTCTGAGGAGGCCTGAAGGAATGACCTCTGCCCTGCTAAAAACTGGCCCCTAGACGGAGCACCACTGTAGCTACCTGAACCTCGAGGCCTCTTGGCCTCCCTCTCCTCTCGCTCCCGGTGACGATTTGTCTCAATCTGGTGAGCAATATCAACTACCTCCTCAAATGAAGCTGCTACCACCCTCTCCCTAGTCATCAAAATATGAATTGAATAGTTGAGGCCCTCTATAATCCTCCTGATCCTCTCCCGATCTATCCGGATCATCCACGTAGCATGTCTAGCCAACTGCGTATACCTCAGCTTATACTGGATCACTGTCATATTACCCTGGATCAACCATTCAAACTATCAGCGCAGCTCCTCTCTACGAGGTTGCGGCACAAACTTCTCCAAAAAAAGCGTGGAGAACTGCTGCCAAGTAAGGGGTGCTGCTCCTGTAGGCCTACACCTCTCAAACTCCTCCCACCATGTGAATGCTGGTCCTGAGAACTGGAAGGTGGTAAAAGACACCCTACTAGACTCTAAGATCCCTGCATTGTGAAGCATCTGCTGACACTTGTACAAAAATCCCTAGGCATCCTCGCCCGGAGTACCACTGAATGTCGGAGGCTGAAGTCTACCAAACCTCTCAAGTCGACGCTGCTCGTCATCTGGCATCACTGGAACAATATACCCCGGGGCTTGTGCGGCTAGCGCAACTGGGGAAATCGGTGCAACTGGCTAAATTGGAGCTGTATCTGGTGTCTGTAATTTCTGTACAACTGGCTCTAGTGTGCAAGCTGCGGGGGTCTGATGACCACCCCCAGTCTGAGATGTCGCTGCTGCAGTAGTAGTTGAAACTGCTTGAGCTGGGCCAGTGCAAACTGATAGAATTTGAACCAAGACCTCCTGATGACCCGGAATCACAATCGGCATAGTTGGTGCCTAAGCTGATGCTGCCGGAGCATCAACAACTAGGACTTGATCCTAAACTAGGGCAGCTAGTGGATCTTCATGTTCTGCCCTAGCTGTTATGTGGGCCACGGTCGCGTCCACGGCTTCTAGCAGGTGGCAATGGTGGTCGTCTGCAACGTCCAGTAGTACAAGTTCTCGCCATCTGCGAGAGAATAGAATCCAGAAGTTTAGTTCTCGAAACAACAAAGCCGCACGTCAAGAGTTCAAGAATATGAAGTATTTCCTAAAGGTTCTGCAGCCTCTCTAGGATAATTATAGACATCTCTGTACCGATACGCGAGACTCTACTAACCAGCTCATGACTCCTGAGGCCTAGTAACCTAGGCTCTGATACCAACTTGTCACGACCCCAAACTAGGTCGTGATGGCACCCAACACAACTACTACACAAGCTCGACCATTTACACTCTCAACCCGAGCATAAAACTCAAAACCATTTGTTTGAAAATTTATAACAGCAATTAAGCTAAAAGTTTAACTGATAAATAGAAATAATCCATATTTGAACAATACTGATATAATCTTCCAAAGACCTGGGGGTCATGAGTCTAGAGCCTCTAATAGTACAGTATAACAAGACTGTAATAGTACATAGCCTGAAATATGTGAAAAGACAAATAACAAGGGATATGGGATGAGTCGGGTCCTGCGGACGTCAGGCAGCTACCTCGACAACTCCAAACGAAGCTCTGAAAAATCAGTAGTAAGCTCAGCTAGCTCCCGAAGTACCCAGATCTGCACACATGGTGCAGAGAGTAAAGTGAGTACTTCCAACTCTATGATAATAGACATGTATATTGACATTGAGAGTAGGAAATCCCAATATACCCCAAGGTAAAGTTACAACATTACTTCTACACATTTAACAGTGTAACAACAACGAGTAGTAACAAATAGAGCAGATAAGTATTAATGCAGGAATGCAATGTAATGCACATGATCGCCGCGACGCACAGCCCAATCCATTTGGCTAGCCGCACTCACCGTGGGGCTTCAGACTCCGGAGGGGCTCCTACAGCCCAAGCATAATATCATAGTATCATACGCTACGACGCGCAGCCCGATCCACTATCAGTCCATCTATATGCATGCAAGCCACACAGGCACAATCAAACTTACCATTTTTATTTTCCAATTATCGGTAATTATAAATTAGGTGTTTAATACCTTAGAATTTCACTAGCCAGTTCGAGACAATGTTTAACTTAGGACTGATATCGTGAAAATATGCTATATATTATGGAAACAGTGATAATAATCCCTACAAAATCCAAATAACCAGAACGCAACCCAAATATATCCATAACTTTCCAAGTAGGAGGTTTACCAGCTAATTTCTAGCCAACAGCACAATACAACATCACTCGGGCGGACTAAGCCATAGTCCCCAATCACAATCGACAACGCATTCACCGTAGAATACGTTGCTCGCCTCAATATAGCGTCATAGTGTGATATTCCGAGGTTTCAAACCCTCAGGTCATCATCCACACCTATTACTCACCTCAAACCACCACGAGACTAGTCTGTTAAGCCTTTTCCTCTTGAATCAACCTCCTCTGGTGTCGTATCTAATCAAAACCATAAGGAATACATTAAAATATACTAACGGAACATAACCTAATCAAAAGAACTCGAAAAGCACCCTAAAAAATGAAGTTGGGAAAACCCGAGCCCTGGTCTCACTTCTCAAAAAATTACGAAATTCACATTTCCTGAATCCTCGTCTCGCCACGAGTCCGTACATATAAAATTCATCAAAATCGGAGTTCAAATGCCCCTTCTAATTCGAAATTTTCATTCTCAAAAACCAAGCCCTAACTTCCTCAATTTTTACCCAATTTTCAGAGATTTCAAGGATGAATCTTAAATAAAATCACGTATTTAACTCATAAAACCTACCTCCAATCGAATCCTAGTCGAAACCCTCTTAATCACTCGTCAAAAGCTCCCAAGTTAGCTCTATAATGGTAAAAAATGACCCTAGCTCGCAAAGGAAATGTTTATAAACCCATTTGTCCGCCCAGGTATTTCTTCATCGCATTTGCAACCATAGCCACGCGAATGCGAAGACCAACAATTTAAAAATTCAAAAATGCACTACGCAAATGCGACCTTACCAACGCGAACGCGATGCCCAACAGTCATCTCTCTACACGAACGCGTCTCATCCATTGCGAACGCGATGCTTTATCAGATCTGGGCTCCCAGGCCCTCATACGCGAACGCGTTCCTTTCTACCGTGATGGCCCATCTTCCAGGCCTATGCGAATGCGTCACCCCTTCACGCGAACGCGATCAACCAAGTTTCACATCTACGCGATTGCGAGCCTCTCCTTTGCGAACGCGAAGGCAAAATTCCAGGCTCTCTCAAAATACCCTACGCGTTCGTGTTACTCCTCACGCGTACGCGATGGACAAAATTCTGCAACACCCAACCGAAAAACTCTGCTATTTCCCAAAACCAAAACGAGTCTGTTTGAACACCCGAAATCACCCCGAGGCCTCCGGGACCCCAACAAAAAAAAAACCAACCTACTCCAAAACATCATATGAACTTGTTCCAATTATCAAAACACGTCCATTAATACAGAAATCATCAAATCACGATGGATTCAAGCCTAATTTAGATTAAAACTTTTGAATCTCACATTCGATCAAAAACCCGACCAAACGACGTCCGACTGACCTGAAAATTTGCAGACATATCCGAAATTACCTAACGAAGCTACTGCAACTCTCGGGATTCCATTCCGATCCTTTGATCAAAATCTCGCCTACCAACCGGAATTCGCTAAAATTCAACTTCGCTAATTCAAGCCTATTTCTACACCAGACCTCCAAATTTGATTCTGATCGCACTCCTAAGTCACAAATTATCACCCAAAGCTAAATGAACCACTAGAATAGCCCTCTAACTACATAGTCAACTTTCGGATGACTTTTCTAAAACAAGCTTCCTTCTAAGAGGCTATGTGCCTCATTTTCAACTAAAACCAACTCAACTACACCCGATCAACTCTAATACCTATATTAAAATATGAAGCAACACAATAAGGAGAAATGGGGCGGTAACTCACGTGATGATGGGCCGGGTCGTCACATCATCAAAAACGATCTAATAAAAAAACTCACTGCTAAGCAATGAATCGTGTTGTTTTCGGCATTTCGAGGTCGTTTAGATGGGTTTTCAAGCAGTTTATTAAATTGAATTTGTTATAAATATGAAAAATTATTCTTCATATATCGACTATATTTGTGTCAAATATGAAAAATAATGATTTAACTTGATATGATATATAGGAAGAATGCAAATCACATGGATTTAATCCTAAATACACCAAAATAATTTATTTGAATTTGGTCTAGTTTTGGAGATCGTGAATTTCACAAGATCCGAATGACCTAAAATTCGGTAGGATCATCGAAAACGATCATTTAAGAAGAAGAACTCACTGCAACACAGTGAATCACATCGTATTTTGATGATTCAAGATCGTTTGGATGAGTTTTTTTGAAGATTTGGCGGATTAAAATGTGATTTACATACAAAAAGTCATTCTTTCTATTATTTTATTTTTATGTCTAATCTGGAACATGATAACACATGTTAATTTGACATGAATTGGTATATGATAAGAATGTATATCATATTTTAAATTCTTAAAAATGCTTAAAATGGTAATTTTTCAAATTTGGTCGCAATTTTTGGAGATTCTAATTTTAACGATTTCGGATTGATCTGAAATTTGGTAGGTTTATCAGAAATTAAACACTAAATACTATTCACTACTTTGCACTGAAAAATGTCAATATTAGCATTTTAAGATTGTTTATATGAGGTATTGAGTTTTTTTTTTAATTATGAAACTTAATCCTCAGAGAAAAGTTTGTGGTTGTGATAAAATGGTGATAGGAATAAACCCCTATGGTCTCCATTTTTTATTTATAGGGAGATAATAAATTTATGCGTTGACATTAGGTCTTCCTCCATATCGGATAAATTTATTATGAACTAACTAGCTATAGTTACTAGTTATTGATAACCTGTATTAACTCTCAATCTAAGCTTAAAGGGTTGAATCAATTTTGTAACTAAAATACAATTATGATTAAGTGATGATAGAAATACATTTCTATGGTCTCCCACTATTAATTTCAAGTGAGTAATAAATTTATGTGTTGACTTTTGGTCTTCCTCTATATCGGATAAATTTATTGTAAGCTCACTAGGCGAAATACTAGTAATTGATATCATGTACTTACTCTCCATCTGAGTATACATGTTGGATCAATGAACTAGAGCTATTAAAAATGATGTTCACTTGACTTAAATTAACAGTATACTCTCCATCTGAGTTGGGTCTGTTTTAATTATTGGAGTGAATAATCTAGCATTACATATGTATGTTGCATGAGTAGTTCTTTTCCCATCGAAATTGCTATTCAAGATACATGACATATATATGCAGTGTGTTTAAAAGCTTGTACTAAAAGGTTATATACAATTGACTGAAAATAATAGTATACTCTCCATCTGTTGGTTCTATTTATTTTTTATTGTATAATTCTTGCACTATATAATATACTTTGCGACATTCATAAATGATTACTCAAAATATTAATATATTTATTTGATGCACCATAAGTCTTAATGAATTAAGTAAATCAAGATTTTAAGACTTGAAACGGAGAAGCACCAAAAAATATATTAAGTTACTGCAATTTGATTGTAGTAGCAAGCACCTCTCTAAAGAGTTATTTTGTTACTTATCAGAATAACGGATTACATCTCAAATGACTAAATCGTAAACTCCATAATAGAATGGTGTGGTAGAAAGAAGAAATAAGCCTCTTTTGGACATGGGAAGATTAATAACGTGTTATTCAGATTGCCTTATTTGTTTTTGGAATATTTCCTAGAAACTGCAAATTTCATTCAAAATTCGGTTCCTTCTAAGTTAGTACCTAGGACATCTATAGAACAGTGGACTGAATGTAATCTCGGTCTGTGGCATATTCAGATATAGGATTGTCATGCATATGTGTTGAAAGTGAAAGCAGATATGTAAGTTGGAACTAAGAATGGATAGGTTCATGTTTATTGAATATCCAAGAAAATGGATGGAGTTTTATTTTATTGTCCTAAAGAAAATAAGGAAAACTGATGTTCAATTACATCAAAACTCAGAAGTAGGAATTGACGTTCCATTGCATTAGAGTAGTGGGAGAATGTTAATAGACATAATATGCCTTTATCGAGTGGGAGTGATGAACAATGAACACTATAGTAATAAGTCACTAATATTTTAATGTCGTAAGGTAATGAATGTAATATTAGTAGTACTTCATTGTAGTGGAAGAATGCTAAAGAAAATCATAGTTCGGTGTACACTCTTGGCATAGTATCAGTAGCAGGATCCCTGAAGAGTTTAATACTAAACTAGATGGTTACGACAAAGCACTACTGGACAAATATTGCATCAGATATAACTTGGCAAGATTCTTTAACAAAACCTTATTTGGTGAAGATGTTTAATTGTCATGTAAAAGAATGCCTGAGAAAGTTGTAGAAGCATGGTTATGAGTCTAAGTGGGAGATTGTTGGGGCATATACTATTAACCATGTGTTTAGATATAGTATATTCTGACAATTGTCATGGTTAAAAGTCTAAGTGGGAGATTGTTGGGATATATAGTATTAACCATGGATTTGGTTTAGATATAGTATTTATTATGATAATATTGTTCATTCAGTTTTAATAAAGTTTTAATAGATTATATATTAGTCGATGTCCTTTCCTTATATTGTAGATGATTTAGTGTACAGAATTTAGCTTATACATGGAAGATTAAATCATCGGTTCTTATAAGTACAAAGTTTGAGTTCACAATCTAATGATGAAATTAGACAAACCATCAGGAATGATTGTAGCACAAGATTAAATATAATTTATCTTGATTAAGGGAATGGTCTAATTCCAACTTCTTGTGCAGGTACATTTTATATGTATTGAACGGACCAAGTAGAGATAAGTATTTTATACTGACTTAATAAAATAAACTCTCTAGCCATTAGATGTACTTATACTCTTAATCTTGATATAATTATTATTAGCTGTGTATATTACAATTTTTTTTTATTTATTACAAGGAGAGATTCTTTCGTGGGTCAATATGCCTGGTAAATTGGATAATAACAATGTACATTGGGGAAGTAATAGTTAGTTGATGGAATCCATGTCTCGGTTTAGAGATTGATGACACGCCTTTATGAAAGCTTATAAGTTTTTTTGTGTAAATACGGCCGGTGGATTTTGTATCTACGCATGAAATAAGTTAAGCGAAAGTCTAAAGGAAATAATCAACAAACTAAATCGTCAGTAATTTAATTTAATTGATTAGTACATGAACCTTAACATAGGGAGTAAAATAAGATTTAATGGATGAATATTGAAATTGAATAAGGAGTGCAATTACGAATCTTTAGTGGAATAATTCGTAATTAATTATTGTAGATATTAATTTTGAAAATTAGAAATTAATTTCATAATCGGAGCCTTGTTAATTAAATTATGTGGTCCTGCTATGCCTAAATAATAGGAAATAAAGGAATCATTTTCTAGTGGAAAGGAAAACCTAACAGGTTTTGGAAAAGGATTTTAACCCTTAAAACTTGTGCTATAAATACATAAGGTTTTCCACCTAGAGGGAGTAGTAATGGTGGCTGAAATTTTCAACCAAGTTTTCCTAGAAATTTCGCTCACACAAAATTGCTATTTCCACTATTATTTGGGTAACACAGTAGAAGATAGTGGAACGTTCGAGGATCACTATTGTGCGGTTTATGAAGATTCCATTGAGAAGTTATGAAACTAAAGGCTCACGTGGTAGAAGAGATATGTTCACGTTTTAAGAGGTAACCCGTGAAATCCATTTATACTACTTATCTAAATTATATGTGATTTTGATACTGGAATTGGTTCCGCTGTTTATTATAATCCATCACAACCAACCAACAAGCAAAACAAAAACATCTCTTTCACGTCTTTTGGGATTTTCCAAAGGCCAGATTTTGCTAAAGCTTCTTTGTTTTCCTTAATTAGGGTCTCATTCGGAATGAAGCACTCCTATTATAAAAAAATTTATATTCGGGGAATTTTTTTATATTTGGGGTTGAAAGTGGTTGAGGGAATACTTTTTGTAATTATATATAACGAGAAAAGTCTGTATATAAGAATTAATACGCAGAGATTAGATAAAATAGCTTGTAGAAAAGTCGTCCAAAATTGTAGGAAATTAAAAGATCACTTAAGTAAACATCAGCTAGATTCGTGTTTCCCGTCTTTAAGGGAATAGGTAATCTCCAATCCACAAATTTAAGGTAAAAAAAGTGTGCAATTTAAAAGAGGAAAATGATTGGAATAATATGGTACACGTTAGGCTCTATAGTTTTGCATTATGTTGATAATAATTTATTTGTGCAATATTTTACTACATATATGAGCAATTATGGTACACGTTAGGCTTTATAGTTTGCATTTTAATCAGAGGCGCGCGGGGGGGGGGGGGATATAAAATATATATTCGATTTCTTCATTCTTTATATGCTCTATCAACTTCTAATAATGATATGATTAGCATACTCTTTTGTTAATTATTAAGCCTTTCTTTAATCTTTACTTAACTTGATTGTATTTGGCAAAACTTGAACATATGATCTGCGTGTTTTTGACTTATTGCTGCTGTCCAACCAATCAAAAGGTAGGATATTTACTTATTTCTATAAGATGTAATTAGCTTATGGATTTATAAAATATTTCATAATCTACAACTAATAGTAAAATAACATATTCTACAACAAATGTATAAAAATATACACTAAAAATATGCTAGATTTCCTATTAAAGGGGAAACATATCCTATAATCAGCTCCTAAAAATTCTCCATTTTATTAATTATTGATGACAACTATAACAATATCTCTCATAACCATGTGATACATTTAAAAAAATCTCATATTTCTCTATCTGTGCGAAAATTAATTACATTTCCATAATAAACGCCAAATTCACACTTTAGAAAGATTTGAAAGATAAATTGAATAATGAAGGAAACGTAAAATAGGAATTCAGAGGTTCTCTTTTAGACATTACGAAGCAGAGATGCATTCTGCCAAACAAAAGGTTGCCACAGTTTCTTTAACTTTTGTAGTGCCTTTTCGTTTTGGCTGTTTTCAAGCGTAGTTTTTTTTCTAATTAGGGTATTTAAATTTAAGAAGGATATTTTTGTAATTTAACTTTTTAATTTAGTTCATGCGATGCACGAAATATTTTGTGTCAAACATTAAAAAGATATATATATATATATATATATATATATATATATATATATATATATATATATATATATATATATATATATATATATATATATATATTCATAAAAGTGATTCAATATTGAATTAGAAGGATACGTCTTTGGGGAAAAGGAACTAATGGCCTAATCATAGTCATTTACTCGAATTTTTGTTTAATCCTACATAAATTTATAGACTATTTGTTATAAAAATAATAGAAAATAAAATTATAATTTAAGACTAACTCTTGATTTATGAAGCCATACGTCTGGGGAAAAAGAAACTAAGGCCTAAACATAATAATATACTCATATTATTGTGTAACCCTACATAACTATATAGATTATTTTGGTATTAAATAATAGAAAATAGAATTATAATTAAAGATTACCTCTTGATTTTGAAGCCGAACAAAATAGGCTGCTAATTAAGTATTCTCCGCTTTTGAACTTACTCGAATTTTTTGTTTCTTTTAGATACTGTTAGGATGGCATAGGAATAATATGTTATATTATGGCTTAAGAAATTCTTTTTCTTTTCCAATGACATTTAAGAAGGTCTATTATTAGTTGGTAACAAACTCCTATATTTTAGGCCCTATAATTTAAATTCACGTTATTTTATGTTTTTAAAATTACCTTGTATTAGTTGGTTTGAAACTCCTATATTTTAGTCACTTGATATTACTGTTTATCCCATATTCTAATTTTTTTAAAGAAATAATTCAATTGTGAAGGGTATAAAAATCAGTCAATATTTTGAGGTTGTTTTTGTCGTTCAACATTTAGCGTTCCAGCATTCGTGATATATATATATATATATATATATATATATATATATAATTGTATAATTATATAATAACTTGGAGGAAGTTAATACATTTGCTGATAGAAATATAAAGAAGAAGCAAACTGTCACGACCCGGATTTTCCACCATCGGAATCGTGATGGCGCCTACTCGTGGTAGCTAGGCAAGCCAAATTACTCACCACCTTTACATTTACACAAACATTCTGTTCTCGAATTAGTAACAAGAATACTAACAATAACTTTAACTGCGGAAGTCTTTTTTAATAAAAACTGAATAATAATGTGAAATACTCAACAATAAATCCTCTACCCAAGATGTGGAGTCACAAACTCATGAACCACTAAGAATAATTACACATAATGGTCTGAAAGAAATAAATAATAACCGTCTGTCTCGAATAATGAGACTACAGCAATGATGAAAAATATGAGAAGAGACGTCGGGCCTGCGGACCCATGCAAGCTACCTCAGTCTCGAAAGTACGACGATCATGCTAGTGAACTACGGTTGCTGTTGCTGCTGCTCAAAACCTGGACCTGTGTAAAAACACACAGAAGTGTAGTATCATTACAGTCCGACCCCATGTGTTGGTAAGTGTCTGGCCTATCCCGACGAAGTACTGACAAGGCTAGGACCAGACACTCACATAAACCTATGCAATCCCATATACACATATACTAACTTAAGCAGTAAAAATGGGGAGGGACATGTTGGGGATACACCACAATCAAGTATAGAAATTACCCGCAGAGAAGTATATCTGAACAATAAAACCATGAATTTTTCACATACGAATACAAAACACCAAGCTGTAATATATAAGTGGTCGGTGTGACACAATCTCATTTTATAATATGTAAGTGGTCGGCGTGCCACTCGATCCCAATTTATAGTATATAAGTGGTCGGCATATCACACGATCCCAATTTATAATATATATAAGTGGTCTGCGTGCCACACGATCCCAATTTATAATATATAAGTGGTCGTCGTACCACAAGATCCCAATTTATAATATATAAGTCGTCGGCGTGCCACACGATCCCAATTTATGATATGTAAGTGGTCGGCATGCCACACGATCCCAATTTATAGTATATAAGTGGTCGGCGTGCCACACGATCCCAGTTCATAATATGTATATATAGGTGGACGGTGTGCCACACGATCCCTTTGTATTTCAACACAATAAACAATCAATCCCGGCAAAGGAATATTCAAAATTTTACTAAGTCCCGACAAGGGAGCAATAACAATAACAACAATACGGTCCCGGCAAGGGAACAATCGTAATTTCGTTCAACAATTTCACCTTCTACTCAACATTATTTATCATTCGAGCCAACACTCCAAAACATTTACTTTTCACAGCTCATTCTCAGACTCTTCACATTTATAGCAATTTTTATATTAGCTTAGAAGAGTTCCAAATCATCTCACAACATGTACAAACAAGACCCACGGTCATACTAGACTCTGGTGTATAGATGCTCGTCACCACGCCTATACACCGCACTCGATCATTTAGTAATTAGCAAGTTATAACACTCTAATCCTATTCCCTCAAGTTAGGATAGATCAAACACTTACCTCGAAGCTTTGAAGTCCAATTAACCTTCAACTATCACTTTACCTCGTAACTCAACCTCCAACTCGCTCGAATCTAATCACAATTGGTTCAATTACTTTAATAAACACTATATGAATTAGTTTGAATGCATAAAAATGATTTTCCCACAGTTTTTCTCAAAAATTTCCAAAATGCCCTCAGGCCCACGTGGTCAAAACTCGGGGTTCGTACCAAAATCTGGTTACCCATTCCCTCACGGGTTCAAATATATGATTTGTTTTAAAATCGGACCTCTAAGGTCCAACTCCCCAATTTATGAAAAACCTAGGTTCTACCCAAAAACATCAATTTCAACCATAAAAACCTTTGATTTTACATGAAAAACATGTTTAATGGTGTTAGGAATTGAAAGAGTTGAGCGAAAATCGACTTACAAGTGATTTTGGAGTGATAATTGCTCTTGAATTGCCTATGGGGTTTTGGGTTTTGAAAGAATGGTAAAAAGAGGGTCTAAAATCGTTTAAGTATAAAATTGCACAGGTGCGGATATGGGAATTGTGAACTTTTGTTCGCAATTGCGAACATGACAGGCCAGCCCTCAGACTTCGCAAATGCGAGGTCTTTGTTCGCATTTGCGAACTTAGGCAAATTCTGGGCACCTTCGCATTTGCGATAATTTGTTCGCATATGCGAACATAAGGTAATTCTGGGAAACCTCGCATTTGCGATGATTTGTTCGCAAATGCGGACATAGGCTAAATTGGGACTGCTCGCATTTGCGAGCCTTGTGATCGCATTTGCGATCCTTGCCTAGGCTGCACAGCTTCGCATTTGCGAGTGATTCTTCGCATTTGTGAAGATATCTGCTGGGAAAAATACCGGCTGTGGATATTTTTAAAATTTGCTCTCACGGCCTAACCTAGTGCTCTGATACCAACTTGTCACGACCCGGATTTCCCACCATCGGGAGTCATGATGGCGCCTACTAGTGGAAGCTAGGCAAGCCAACTATTACTTACATTTTTCATTAGTTACCACTCTCTTCTTAAGACTTTGAATAAAATCATATAATTACAGCGGAATAATTAAACTTAGCGGAAGACTTAGTCAATTTTATCAAATATGATACAGAAAACTCAAACATGATACACTACCCAAGACTGGTGTCACAATACTCACGAACTTCTAAGAATAATACACATAATCGTCTGAAAGAAATTAAGTTGTTTATCTCGAATACATGAGATAACAGAATGAAATACATAGTTAGAGGAGACAACGGGTCCTGCGGACGCCTACAAGGCTACCTCGAAGTCTCAGTAGTCGGAATATCCACAATCGTGCTATTGTCGTTGCTGTTGTCCGTAACATGTATCTGCGCAGAAAAAGCGCAGAGTGTAGTATCAGCACAACCGACCCCATGTGCTGGTAAGTGCCTGGCCTATCCCAGCGAAGTAGTGACGAGACTAAGGCCAGTCACCCACATAAACCTGTACAGTTGAAATATATATACATATACAACAGCAGAAAACATTATCGATCGTTTATAAGGAAAGAACCTGCTCTGAAATAACAGTCAATAACTCATACTATCCAGAGTAATCTGGTCAACGGAACAAATCTTACTTTCATGTCTCAATTCATTTTTCATTTCATATCTTGTGGTAGGCGTACCACCCGCTCCCAAATGTAACAATAGGCTATTCATATCTTGTGGTAGGCGTACCACCCGCTCCCAAATGTAACAATAGGCTTTTCATATCTTGTGGTAGGCGTACCACCCGCTCCCAAATGTAACAATAGGCTACCGGCAACTATGGCCAATGCCAAGATTTTAATATATAAGTGGTCGGCGGGCCACACGATCCCAATTCTTTAATATATATATTACCAGCAATAAGCCAATAATCTCCGATCAACAGTGAATATATAAAAGTATTACCGGTATTAAACCAATAATCTTTACTTCAACAATATTTATATTACCGGTGTAAAAACCAATAAATTGACAATAAATCAACGATACATCCCCGTTACCGGTGTAACACCAATAACTCTTAATCAACAATTTATATGTACTTTACCGGTAAAAACCAATAAATGACAATAAATCAACGATGCATCCTCGTTATCGGTGTAATACCAATAACTCTTTAATCAATAATCTATATGTATTTTACCGGTATAAAACCAATAAATGACAATGAATCAACAATTTATCTCTGTTACCGGTGTAACACCAATAACTCTTTAATCAATAATCTATATGTATTTTACCGGTATAAAACCAATAATAATCTCCCTTCACATAATCACTTAGGATTAATAAGAATTTAATCCATTTTTAAGACTCACGGTCATGCTCGACCCCCAACGTATAGATACTCGTCACCATGCCTATACGTCGGACTCCACATATCACAATTTACACATAAAGTCAATTCCTATTCCCTCAAGCTAGGATAGAACAAACACTTACCTCGAAAGTTTACGAACAACTCAATCCGTAGCAATGCCTTTTCCTTTCGAATTTGGCTCCAATTCAATCGTATCTATACACAATTGATTTAATATCATCAATACTACTCAACAAACTAGTCCATATGGCCAAATATAATTTTTACAATATTCTGTCCCGGAATAGTAAAAATCGACCCCGGGCCCACATGATCGAAACTCGAGTTTCAAACCAAAATAAATTCACCCAATCATCCATGAGTTCAAATATATAATTTGTTCTCAAATCGGACCTCAAATTGAGGTCAAAATCCCAATTTTTATGAAAACCTAAGTTCTACCCAAATCCCCCATTTTTACCCATGAAAAACCTTAAATTGAAGATGAAAACATGATATATGATGTTAAAGTTTGAAGAAATTGAGTAAAAGTTGACTTACCAATGATTTGGAGAAGAGGGAGTTCGTGAAAAATCGCCAATGGATGTTTTAGGTTGTGAAATATGAAAAATGAAGCTGGAAATCGTGATTTACAGGTCTCTGTGTTCGCATTTGCGAGCAGGGGTTCGCAATTGCGAACCCCGACAAAACTGGGAAGTTCGCATTTGCGAACTTTTGTTCGCATTTGCGAACACGGGCAAAATATGGTAAGTTCGCATTTGCGAACTTTTGTTTGCATTTGCGACTTCGCATTTGCTAACATTTGTTCGCATTTGCGAACACAGGCAAAATCTGAGAAGTTCGCATTTGCGAACTTTTGTTCGCATTTGCGAACTCTGCAGATCAGGTGCTGACAACAACTTTCTAACATGAAAAATTGATCTCGTGGCCTATCCAAAGTTCACCCGAGCCCTCGGGGCTCCAAACCAAATATGCACACTCACTTAAAAACATCATACGAACTTGCTCGCGCGATCAAATTGCCAAAATAACATCAAAATCAATGATTTGAGCCTTAAAACTCAAGATTTTATTCAAAATTTCATAACTCCCAAAATTTCCAATTTAAAGCCGAAACACGTCAAACGACGTCCGTTTTCAACCAAACTTTACAGGAAGCGCTTAACCAACATATATGACCTGTACCGGGCGTCGGAACCAAAATACGAGCCCGATACCATTACTTTTTAATCAAATTTCAGTTTCATTTTCCTTAAACATTTTCAGAAAATAATTTAACAGAAAAATTCTTTTACCGGGGTTCTAGACCTCGGATTTCAATTCCGGGCACACGCCCAAGTTCCATATTTTTCTACGGATTTTCTAGGACCGTCAAATCACGGGTTCGGGTCCGTTTACCAAAAATGTTGACCAAAGTCAACCATATCAATATTAATATCAAAATTCTTCAAATTTTCCACATATTTCATATGTTTCAACATAGACATTTTCCAGCTTCGCGCCCGGATTGCGCACGCAAATCGAGGCAACTATAAATGAGGTTTTCAGGACCTCAAAAGCTCGAAATGATTTTTAAAATTTGCTCTCACGGCCTATCCAATTTTCACCCGAGCCCTCGGGACTCTAAATCAAACATACAGACAACCCCAAAAATATACCACGAACTTGCTCGCGCGATCAAATCGCCAATATAACATCGTTTTCATATAATCAAGCCTCAAATTCATGATTTCTACTCTTAAACTTCATAAACTTTCAAACTTGGAACTCATAGTTCAAAACACGTCAAACAACGTTCAATTTCTGTCAAACTTTGCAGAAAGTGCTTAAATAATATATAAGACTTGTACCGGGCGTCGGAACCAAAATACGAGCCTGATACTCTGATCTTTTAATCAATTTTCATTTCCATTTTCCTTATTAATTTCAGAAAAACAATTTAACAGAAAAATTCATATCTCGGGATCTAGGCCTCGGAATTCGACTCCGGCACATGCCCGAGTCCCATATTTTCCACGGACCTTTCGGGACCGTATGAACTAGGGTCCGGGTCCGTTTACCAAAAATATTGACCGAAGTCAACTATAACAATATTAATATCAAAATTCTTCAAATTTTTCATAGAATTCACATATTCTAACATAAGAATTTCCCGGCTATGCGCCCGAACTTCGCACGTAAATCGAGGTAATATAAAATAAGGTTTTCAAGGCCTCGGAGGCATGGAACAGATGAGAAAACAGGTGATGACCCTTTGGGTCGTCACATCCTCCACCTCTAAAACAATCGTTCATCCTCAAACGGACAAGAGAAGGAAGTGCCTGAGTCAGGGAACAAATGTGGGTAACGGCTCCGCATATCAGACTCAGACTCCTAGGTTGATGCCTCAGGAGGCTGACCTCTCCACTGGACATGCACGGAAGGGAAACTCTTTGACGTCAGCTTCCGAACCTACTGATCTAGAATAGCCACCGGCTCCTCCTCGTAAGATAGAGCCTTGTCCAACTGGACAGTACTGAAGTCTAACACGTGTGTAGGATCGTCGTGATACTTCCGGAGCATAGATACATGAAAAAATGGATTTACGATTGATAAGTTAGGTGGCAGTGCAAGTCTATAAGCCACCTCTCCCACTCGATCCAATATCTCAAATGGACCAATATACCTAGGGCTGAGCTTGCCCTTCTTTCCAAATCTCATCACGCCCTTCATAGGCGACACCCGGAGCAATACCCGCTCACCAACCATGAATCCACATCTCGGACCTTACGGTCTGCATAACTCTTCTATTTGGACTGAGCTGAATGCAACCTCTTCTGGATAGTCTTGACCTTGTCTAAGGCCTCCTGAACTAAGTCTGTACCCAACAACCGAGCCTCTCCCGGCTCAAACCATCCGACCGGAGACCGACATCGCCTACCATACAACACCTCATACGAGGCTATCTGAATGCTAGACTGGTAGATGTTGTTGTAGGAGAACTCTGCTAATGGAAGAAACTGGTACCACGAGCCCCGAAAATTAATGACGCAAGCTCAGAGCATGTCCTCTAGAATTTGAATAGTTCTTTCGGATTGATCATCCGTCTGAGGATGAAATGTTGTACTCAACTAAACCTGGGTGCCTAACTCCTGTTGGATCGCTCTCAAGAAACGCGAGGTAAACTGCATACCTCGATCTGAGATAATAGACACCGGCACTCCATGAAGGCGAACAATATCCCAAATGTAAATCTTTGCTAACCTCTTAGATGAGTAGGAGAATAATACTGTAATGAAGTGTGCTGACATGGTCAGCCTATCAGCAATAATCCAAATAGCATCAAATTTCCTCCGAGTCAATGGAAGTCCAGTAATGAAGTCCATTATAATCCGCTCCCATTTCCACTCGGGAATTTCAATTATTTGGAACACACCACCAGGCCTCTGGTGCTCATATTTAACATGCTGACAATTTAGACAGGGAGCGACATATGCAATAATGTCCTTCTTCATCCTATGCCACCAATAGTGCTGCTGTAAGTCCTCATACATCTTCGCGGTGCTCGGGTGAACAGAATACCGAGAACTATGGGCCTCCGCTAAGATTAACTCTCGAATCCCATCAATGTTGGGCACACAAACTAGCCCATTCAATCTCAATACTCTGTCATCATTTAAGGTTACCTTCGTGGCACCTCCACGCTGCACAGTGTCCCTCAGGTAACACATATAGGGATCATCGAACTGCCTCTCACGGATACGCTCTAATAGAGAATAATGAGCGACCGTGCAGGCCAACACCCTGCTAGGCTCAGAAATATCTAATCTCACAAATCGATTGGCTAAGGCCTAAACATCTAGAGCAAGCGGTCTCTGGCTGACCGGAATATAAGCGAGACTACCCATGCTGGCAGACTTCCTACTCAACGCATCAGCTACCACATTAGCCTTACTTGGGTGATATAAGATAGTAACATCATAATCTTTCAGCAACTTTAACCATCTCCTCTGTCGCAAATTTAACTCTTTTTGCTTGAATAAGTACCGAAGACTCTTGTGATCCGTGTATACCTCACACGCCACACCATATAGATAATGCCTCCAAATTTTTAGGGCATGAACAACCACCGCCAACTCTAGATCATGCACTGGATAGTTCTTTTCATAAATCTTCAACTGCCTCGAAGCATATGCAATAACCTTGCTATCATGCATTAACACTGCACCAAGCCCAATACGGGAAGCATCACAATAAATAGTATAAGGTCCCGTACCTGTGGGTAATACCAATACCGGTGATGTGGTCAAGGCTGTCTTGAGCTTTTGAAAGCTCGGCTCATATTCATCTGACCATTCAAATTGAACACCTTTCTGTGTCAACCTGGTCATCAGGGTTGCAATAGAAGAGAACCCCTCTACGAACCAACGATAATAACTTGCTAATCCCAAGAAACTCCGAATCTCGGTCACTGAGGCTGGTCGAGACCAACTATGGGACGAGTAGTCCCAGGAACATCCTCGGAAGCGGTCTCCTGAATTACGACCTCGCCTTTAGAGCGAACAACATCAGAAGTATCCTCACTTGATGCCTCCACATCTGCATGTTCGCCCTCAGGTTGAGTTGCCTCAAGAACGTTCCCACTTACACGTTCCTGAACTACATGCTCGAAATTAGAGTTCGCCGATGAGGAAGTAGCGGCTCGACGTCTTCTCCTCCGTGGGACGTTTCGGGCTGTCAACACATTAACCAAGGGAAAGGTACGTCAGAAAATGCAACACCAAAGAACATGGTCACCAAACCAAAAACTATTGCAATAACTGGAAGGCCATATCTCGTGATAAATGCCACCCACGTCATGCATTCTTCGGCAAACGGGATTAACCGCCCCATCCACGCTCTGATGTCCGGCACAGTCGGGGCGTGTGCGCCCTTGCTGCAGATACAAATATATAAAAAGGTTACGAAATTCAAGCAAGCATAAATGATTAAGTACGTGAAATGACACCTATGTTCGGGATTCCATGCTTCAGGGAATCCAGCGGGGTTTGACACCAAGTCCAAGCTTTGAATGAAGAAAAACATCAACCTAAACTTACGATTGGGCTTATCGTCCGTTTCGACGACCAAGCTCGTCGTCCCGTGGTTCTTCAGTTGTAGCACCGTCCCTCTCATGAATCCGGGACTAAATAATTGCGGCAGATGGTATACTGCGACGTCCAGTCCGGCCCTCTTGGAGGAAGTCGTCGGAATACGACATATTTTCCATGTGTAGGGAGTAAGTTGGGTCGGACATACGTTGTAAAACCTACATAGCTCTTCCACCAACGGGTAGATTGGAAGACCACACCCTATTATGAAGGGGTACTCGCAGAAGGTACAGAACCCCGTTTTGTGTATGTTGGCAAAATCCCCCTCGGCCGTCTGCATAACTACCGTCTCCGGAATCTGACAAGAAGCACGGAGATCGTCCAAATGTGACATAGTGAATTTAGACCTCTCCCATGCATGAGCAGTACCCTTCGAGGGAAAAGAAATATTTTTACGTTTTCAGAACCCTCGTACTCTCACGAGTCTAACCATATAAAATTTATCGAAATCGGAGTTCGTTTGCCCCTCCAAATCATCAAAGTTTATTCTATGAAACTCACCCTAATTTACACCCCAAATCCGAAATTAAAGGACAAAATTGAGTTTAGATTAGTGAATAATGATCACAAGGGAGTAAGAAATCGTTACCCAACAATTGTCTCTGAAAAGCACGCGAAAAATCACTCAAAACCGAGCTCCCTAGCTTGAGTTTTTGCAAAAATGGTGAAACCCTCGCGGATGAAATTTTATATATTGTTTCTGTGTGACCAGTGAAATGCTCTATGCGATCGCATGACCCTTATTGCGATCGCATAGAACAACTTTTGAACCTCATATTTTTACCTTATGTGATCGCACACACAGCATTGCGATCGCATTGCTTAGCATAACAACCTTATGCGATCGCACTACCAGCTCCGCGATCGCATAGAGCAAACTATAGGACCTGGGGCCCCTTCCAAAAACACTATGCGATCGCATAGCTCCTCTGCGATCGCAGAGAACAAACTCCTACAACTATGCGATCGCATACCCCTTTCCGCGATCACATAGAACAAATTTTTCATCCTCCCAAGCATTCTATGCGATCACATCAACCCATTGTGATCACATAGAGCAACCGTTTGCAACACTTATGACAGCAATACTGCTCTATTCATCAATTCCAAATGGTCCGTTTGACCCCCGGAAACATCCCCGAGGCCCCCGGGACCTTAACCCAAACCACCAACCTATTCCAAATTACGATACGAACTTGTTCAAGTCATAAAAATATATCATTAAACACAAAAATCATCGGATTATGGCAGATTCAAGCCTAAGTTTCAACCAAAACTTCCAAAACCTACATCCTATCAAAAACCCGACCAAACGATGTCCGAATGACCTAAAAATCTGCAGACATATCCAAAATCACCTAACAAGCTACTGAAACTGTTGGAATTCCATTCTGACTCTCGGATCAAAATCTCACCTATCGACCGGATTTCTAAAAGTTCCAAACATCGGCATTTCATGCCTAAATGAGCTACGGACCTCCAAAATACATTCCGGACACGCTCCCAACCCCAAAATCACCTAACTAAGCTAACAGAACTATCGTATTTCTGTTCTAAGGTCATCTTAACATTGTTCTGAATACGGGGCATTTTTCAACTATAAAGCTCTCATTTGGGGACTAAGTGTCCGAAAACACTCCAAATTTTAGAACCGAACATCCCGGCAACCCACAATAGCAGAAATGAACTTAGGGGAAGCAGTAAATTGGGGATTGGGGCATAAATTTCAAAAACGACCGGTTGGGTCGTTACATCTTCCTCCAGCAGGGTTCTATGACTGTTACCCAGTATGAGACGAGATTTGTGGATCCGGCACGTCATGCGGTTGTGATACTCCCCTTAGATTGGGAGAGGGTCTGCAGGTTTATAGATGGGTTAAATCAGCCGATACGACTTCAGATGGCTATGGGAGCTGGCAGTGACATATCTTTTCAAGAGGCGGCTAATGTGGACCGCACAGTTGAGATGGCCCTTGCTCGGGGAGGTAGTCATGCTTCGGACAAGAGGCCTCGTCATTCTGGCAGATTTAGTGGTGCCTCATCTGGAGGCAGGGATTCTTATGACAGGGGCCAGTCTTCCAGGCTTTTTCAGTCAGCTCTCCAGGCTTCACAAGGTGGTTCAGGTAATCGTGGCCCCTAGTAGTATCAGTCGGACAGTAGCCTATCAGCGCACCACCACTCTGTTATTCTCGTCAGTTGAGGGCTTGCTTCACATGCGGCGACCCGAGACACATTGCCAAGTTTTTCCCTCGAGTATCGGGCATATCTCAGCAGCAGGGTCCTCGCCCCATGATTTAGGCCCCAGCTGACCCACAGCCTGCCCAGCCAGCTAGGGCAGGGGTAGGGATCGTAGAGGTAGAGGTCGAAACCGTCGAGGTGGAGACCTTTCCGCCAGAGGTAGAGGTCAACCGGCGGATGACCGTCCCAGAGACATAGTTCTCCGGGTCGTTACACAATCCTCGATTTTATGCTTTACCAGCTAGGCCAGAGGCAGAGGCATCAGATATTGTAATTCTGGTTTACGATAGAGATGCTTCAGTACTATTTTACCCTAGGTCTACATATTCATATGTGTCTTCCTACTTTGCACCATGCCTAGACATGCCTAGCTATGCCTTGGACATTCCAGTCTATGTGTCTACGCCAGTGGGTGACTCTATAGTAGTCGACCAGGTGCGTTGTTCGTACATGGTTATTGAGGGTTTTAAGACCCGTATTGGTTTATTACTATTAGACATGGTGGACTTCGATGTTATATTGGGGATGGATTGGTTGTCCCCGTATCATGTTATCTTAGATTGTCATGCCAAGACAGTGACCTTGGCCTTGCCACAATCACCCCGACTAGAGTGGAGAGTGACCCCAGGTCACTTCACCCACAATGTTAATTCATATATTAAAGCTCGACGCTTGGTCGAGAAGGAGTGTCTAGCTTATTTGGCGTATGTTTGTGACTCCAGCGCGGAGGTTCCTTCTATTGACTCAGTTCCTATTGTACAAGATTTTCCCGAGGTCTTACCTTCAGACCTGCCGGGTATGCCACCCGACAGGGGTATTGATTTCTATATTGATCTGGCATCTAGCACTCAGCCTATTTCTATTCCACCGTATCGCATGGCCCAGCAGAGTTAAAGTAGTTAAAAGATCAGTTGCAAGACTTACTTGAAAAGCGCTTTATCGGGCCTAGTGTTTCTCCTTGGGGTGCACCGGTATTATTTGTGAAGAAAAAGGATGGTTCGATGCGGATGTGTATTGATTACTGGCAATTAAACAAAGTGACAATAAAGAATAAGTATCCACTGCCGAGGATTGATGATTTATTTGACCAGCTCCGGGGAGCGAGGGTATTCTCAAAGATAGACTTGAGGTCAGGCTACCATCAGCTGAAGATCAGGGCGGCTGATATTCCTAAGATAGCCTTTCGCACTCGGTATGGGCACTATGAGTTCTTAGTCATGTCTTTCGGGTTGACCAATGCCCCAGCAACATTTATGGAGTTGATGAACCGGGTGTTCAGGCCTTATCTAGATCTATTCGTGATAGTCTTTATAGACGATATCCTGGTATACTCCTGCAGCCAAGAAGAGCACGAGCAGCACCTTAGAGTGGTTCTTCAAACTCTGAAGGATAATTAGCTATATGCCAAGTTTTCAAAATGCGAGTTCTGGTTGAGTTCGGTTGCATTTCTAGGTCATATCGTATCAGTAGAGGGTATTCAGGTGGACCCGAAGAAGATTGAGGCAGTCAAGAATTGGCCTCGACCAGCTTCAGTGACCGAGATCCGGAGTTTCTTGGGGTTAGCAGGTTACTACCGTCGATTTGTAGAGGGGTTATCTTCTATTGCGGCCCGATGACCAGGTTGACCCAGAAAGGTACTCAGTTCAAGTGGTCAGATGAGTGTGAGGCGAGCTTTCAGTAACCTACTAATCCCAAGAAACTCCGGATCTCAATCACTGAAGCTGGTCGGGGCCAATTCTAGATTGCCTCTATCTTCTTTGGGTCCACATAAATACCTTCCACTGATACAATGTTGTAACGACCCGGCCCGTCGTTATGGGAATTACCACCCCGTTATGTTGCATTAACATATCTTATGCTTTTATATCAGTGTTAGAATCTATCGGAAGAGTTAGGAGTGAACTGAATTGAAAATGAAGCAAATAGCATGTTTGAAGGAAGTTTGAATATGGAAAGTCAACCTAGAGTTGACTATCGAGTTAGAGTGCTCGGAATCGGATTCTGATGATTCGACTAGTTTCGGGGGATCATTTATGACTTAGGAGAGCAATCGGAATTGAATTTGGAGGTCCGGTGTAGTTTTAGGCTTGAATTGGCGAAGGTTGAATTTTGGCGAAATCCGAACGGTAGGTGAGATTTTGATCCGGGAGTCGGAATGGAATTCCGACAAATCTTGTAGCTTCGTTATGTGATTTTGGATATGTCTGCAAAAATTTCAGGACATTCGGACGTCGTTTGGTCGGGTTTTGGATTGAATGTTAGTTTTGAAAGTTTTGAAGAAACTTAGGCTTGAATCCGTGTGGAATTGGTGATTTTGATGTTTAGGATGGTGTTTTTATGATTGGAACAAGTTCGTATCATGTTTTGGAGTATGTTGGTGGTTTTCGTTGGGGTCCCGGGGGCCTCGGGAGGATTTCGGACCATCAATCGGGCATTTTGAACTTGGAAAGGTCTGCTATAAATTGCAGGTTGGTGCAGCAGGCATTAAGCCTTCGCGTTCGCGTGGGCAAGGCCCGCGTTCGTGTAGGCTGGGGCACTTTGGTCATCGCGTTCGCGAGGAGGACAGCCGCGATCGCGTAGAAGGAATCTGGGAAGCATCGCGTTCGCGATGGGGTTAGTCGCGATCGCGTAAGAGGAAATAGTGAAGCATCGCGTTCGCGTGGATGGAGGCCGCGTTCGCGTAGAAGGACCTCCGGGTGGCTGAAGAAATGTGCATCGCGAACGCGTGGGGGCATGTCGCGTTCGCGAAGGGAAAATGGATCAGTGCATCGCGGACGCGTGATAGGTAACGCGAACGCGAAGAGTAAAATGATGCTGGGCATCGCGAACGCGTGGGAGCTCACGCGAACGCGAAGAGCAAATTGTCTGGCAGGCTGGGAAGATGACCTTCGCGGACGCGTGACTTCACGTCGCGTTCGTGATGAAGGACTGGAGTAAGGCATCGCGTTCGCGTGAGAGGCGTCGCGAACGCGATGAAGAAAATAGGCTGGCAGTGAGTTTAATTACAGAACAGAACCAGTCGCGGGTTTCATACCCCAAAACGCCATTTTTGAGTTCTAGAGAGAGAAACTCACGGGAATTGCTGAGAATTCATCGGGGATTCGTCGGAGGTAAGTTTTGTGGCTTAATTACATCATTTTAACATGAAATCCTTTGTTAAATTTCTGTAAATGGAAGATTAAAGGTGGGTTTGAGCCCTAGGCCTAAATTAAAGAAAAACACTGATTTGAGTGGGCAAATGGAGTCCGATTTTGGTAAATTTTATATGCCTAGACTCGTATCGAGATGAGGATTCCGAATATGTAACGTTTGTAATTTTTCGACAAGCGTACCGGGGCTCGGGTTTTGCAAATTTCGTGATTTTCGATATTTTTCGAGTTCTTTCGATTGGGTGATGTTCCATTAGCCTATTTTGATATATTTGTGCTGATTTGTGCTAGTTTTGACGTGCGTGCATGCCGGTTCGAGGAGCTAAGGCGTCGCGGGCATGAGTTTTCGTCGGTTCGAGGTGGGTAATTCTTGTAAATGATGTCATGAGGGTTAGTAAACCCCGGACTTGCACATCTTAGTGCTGTGTTGAGGTGACTTGCACGCCGGATAACAGGCGTGGGGTAGAGCACCATTGGGGATCGTGACTTGGTCCGTCCTGCGTAATAAATAATAACACCTAATTGTTGAAATGAATTGGACTAATTATCATGTTTGGGCTTCGTGCCAATTATTTGAATCCTTCAGGGATTGGTATCTTTGTTTTGATAACACTGTGCATATTTTATTCTAAATTTAAGTTTTAAAATGGTATTTTTGCTATTCAGCATTTTTATAAGGTTATGAAAAACTTGAACAAGGTCTTCATAATATTTTTTTTGCTGTGAGCTAATATGATATTGTTGCCCGTAGGGCTTTCTTGATTATTTGTTAGACGGATTGGGGCCGAGGGCCATATGTTAGGGCATGACATTCATGTGAGCATATGCATACACATGCATGGATCGGACTGCACGCCGCAGTGGTATATGGATCGGGCTGCGCGCCGCAGCAGGTGTGATATTAATATTGTGCTTGGGCTGTAGGAGCCCCTCCGGAGTCTGAACCCCCACAGTGAGCGCGGGCGCCTTTGCATGGATCGGGATGTACGCCACAGCGTCATATGCATTGCATGGCATACATACATTGGTTTACGTGTACTACGTGGTATAATATTTAGCACTCATACATTACTGGAACACATGCATTATTTGCCTTATTGACCAGATCTCCTGGTGGTATTTGTTAAGGAGTGCTGAGCCCGAGGGGCTGATTTGAGTGCAGACCTGCACTGCTTGAGTTTGTACCCAGGTATTGGGTATGTTATCATGAAAGAAAGAAGCTAAAATTGAGATTTCTAATCATCTACTCACATATGCTGAAAAGGAATGATAGTTCTGTATTGTGTAGCAAGAGATAGTGCCTTGCGTGGTTTTCTTCCCTTCAGCATTATTTACTTTTATTACCGCTGAGTTGGAAGTACTCACACCCGACTCCTCGCACCTTGTGTGCAGATCCAGGTACATTACAGCAGAGCTGATTCCATTGCGGCTCGGGAGTGCTTTTGGACAGTCGAGGTAGCTGCCAGCGTTCGCAGGACCTGATTCTCCAGTTTGTCTATATTTTGTTCTGATCATCCCACGCTTGTGCACAATTATATTCACTATTTACACTTGTATATTCCGTAGAGGCTCATGACTCTTGACCCTTCGGTCAATGGGAGTTGGTATGCGTTGGGACTTGGTTCCCTTGTTTCGATATATATACATCACTGTTATTTTACAATTGTTATGCTTAAATGGGATAAGGCGAGCTCATAGCTCTATGATTGTTGTTGATTGGTCGGGCTGGCCTAGCAGTGTGCTGGGCGCCATCACGGCCGGATTTGGGGTCGTGACAATCAGGAACAAAAGTGTGACGACCCGGCCTGTCGTCACTGGAATTACCACCCCGTTGTGGATCGGTACGGGGATGCCTGTACTTATCCTCGGGAGGCTGCGAACCTTTAGGAAACACTTCACATTTCTTGGAATTCTTATCGTGCGCACTTGATTCAGCTTGAGATATAATTTTGAAATTCCTTCCGCACGTCTGTGTACGCATCGAGCGCTCAGTAATATAATTGACTTATGGCTTGCGATTCCCCGGTCGAGGGGCGAGATATAATCTCCATGAATTCATGTTGGGCCAGTCGGGAGGACTCGAGGCCAGATCCTTGTCTATGGCTTGAGCACCAAGGTACTAATTTCGCGAGCCGGTATTACGAAGTTCATACGATCGGTATTGATCTTTATTGTGATTTGATATGTAGCCCTAGCTATGGGCGTGAGAAATATTTTCATTGCCTCTTAATTGGAAGGTAAAGTGCCTTATGTGTAGTGGAACGAGTTCAAACTCAGGAAGACTAAAATGATTATGCTATGTGTATCCTGGTGGAAGGTGTTGTACTGAAATACTAGATTGAGGAAAAATAGGTGGGTTGATTCTGATGTGTAATTGAATGGTATTTGATATATGTTATGATTCGAGCAGGTGCAGTACATGCTCAGGTATAATTGTGATAAGATGATTCGTGTAGTATTGAGATCTAATGTTGTTGAAATACATTGTGATATCTTGTTGAGTTGTGGAAGTATTGTTAGAATGGTTTCGTGATTCACTGGCAGGTGGATAGGCCAATTTACAAAGGAACTCTGCCGAAATTTTTGGAAAATTTGGGACTTAGAAAAGATTTTGTCACCTAAAGAGGGGGCGTAACTGTTGTGTGTGAATGAATGCAAGAATTGCAAAAGAGTTAATATTTCTGATGATTCGAATCTCCGCCGAGGCTTGTAAATGACTTGAGTTTAATCTAACTAGAACTTTGTGGCATCATTTGAGTAAGAATGCTATGAGTAGCTAGAAGTGCCTTGATGTATGGCTCCGAGCCAAGTTGGGGAGGTTGTTATTGATTAACTGATTGCACTATTGTGTGCTATGTTGATTCTGTCTCTAAGTATGTTGGGAAAATTCTGATAAAGGTTATGGTGCTTCGTAGATGTGAAGAAATACTAGGATGTTTTGAACTGATGTTGGTAAGGAATGTTTGGTGTATAGAAAAGAGTGATAGCTAATAGTGTCTGTAAGTAATCATGTTCTGCGATGTCAGAAGTTCTAACAAAACACGAGTGGTTCCACTCAATAGGACAGTTGAATTACAGCTGAATAAGGGTGAATGATGCCCGAGAATGGTTTTGCAGTGTTCAAGATTTTGCTTGTAACAGTCAGGTGCCTTAAGATTTGTGTATGTGGCTAAAGATGGCGGTTTCGTTAGAAAAGATCAAAGCTTGTGTTATATCATGTGAATGATGGGATTCTACGTATCTGCATTGGGAAGTAATGATAACAATTTAAAAAAATCGCGGGAAGTTCATCAAAATAAAGTGTGGTAGAATGTGGTACTTTTGGGAAACATTGAGAGAGTATTCAGTGGCCTATGGGTCTTAGACCGTGTGGTCTTGTGTACGAGTCTGAAGACTGATATGAAATTTGAGATGAATCAGAAAGGAAACTGGGTAAATGGAACAACTTGTTAATAAACCAGAATGGTATAAAAAGGAATACGATTGATTCCTGGTATGTGGTTGAAGCAATGAGTCTTGCAGACATTGCAACAAAGCTCTTGAGTGCTGGCAGTTGTGTAACTTGATATGGGTATAAGGACTCAGTCCTGGCAGTTAAACTTATGCAACGAATGGGAAGAAATAGTTTGTGATGTGTTTTATCATGGTTTGAAGATGAGTATATTCCTGTCGGTATGCGAAGCGTGGAATGTGTAATGAGTTTTCTTCTATATGGGATCACGAAAGTCCTTGACTAGTTGAGTGCGCCGATGTTGAGGCGGAGGAAAAGGATATGAATTTCCATGTTGTCTTAGTGTGATATGGTATACACGATGTGTTATGAAAAGTTGATAATGGTATATTCTAGGTTTTGAGATCAGTTCATAATATATGGGAAGTCAATAAAATTATTGAGCAGCGCAGGACAGCTGCAGGTGATTTAAGAATCGATCTTTCTGGTGATTTAATAAAATGGTACTGCTAATCTAGTAATTTGGCAGGGTATATGGTGCAAGGGGACAAGGTAATGTAAACTGATAATATCTAGGGGTATAGTGGTGTTCGCTTGTCAGATCGACTGTGATGATCGAATTATTGATGGCATAGGGAAATTTCTTAAATGGCTTTCGTGGTACGAATAGGCGTTTGATGTGCGTTATGTATTCGTAGGGTGGAGTGTGGAAACAGGTATAGTGATTCAGGCGTTATATATGTGTTGGAGACTGGAAGTTCTCGTAATCCGCCTATGCAGTGGTTGTATATCGTGTGTATCAGCACCGTTTAGCGGTTAATGGAAAAATTGGAAGCCCTAATGGCTCTCTTATTACTTGATATGATGAATTTGGGTTATGATACCTTATTTCAGACTGGTTGACATAAGTCGGGTCGTCTAGACTAATGTGATATGGACTATGTCGGAAAATGGCACAAATTGCGTAGCAGAGAGCATCCGAGTATGCTCCAACAGAGTAGTTGTCAGTTAGACCTTAGCGGCGGATGTCAGTGTAGAGGTATCTACCATTGATTCAGTTCCAGTATTGAGAAATGTTGTCAGATGCGTGTCATGTGGCCGAGCTTGAGGCTATATATATCTATATATATATATATATGTGTTTGTTATAATGAGAAAATTCGACTCGATATGCATTTCCTTTTGCGAGATTTATGCGTGGATCGGGTGGCACGCCGCCACAGGTATGGGATCGGGTGGCACGCCGCCACAGGTATGGTATCCGGATCGGGTGGCACGCCGCCACGGGTATGTCGTTGGAGCGGGTTGCACGCCGCAATAGAATATTGTGAAAATATAGTTAGTTATATGCTACCTGGTATACAATACTTCCTCGCTTCTGAGGAAAATCGTTTTGATCTTAGTGGCTTGAGGTGCTTCATGAGTAATAATGTTGGGATAGAATCACGAATCGAGGCAAGGCCACGTGATGTTATGACCTTTCGAGGAGGATTCGGGTACCATAATTCTATGATGTGAGATGAGGTCTCAGTTATGTGTTGTGCTCGTTGCGGCTTAGGTCGATGCTGAGGTGTCATATCACTAGTGTGGTGTATTATAATCGAAATGATTGTTGGAGTCATTAATGAGTACGAGCATATTTGATCTCAGTTCGTTAGAAAGGTAATATCGAGGTTTGGCTCCGAAATTTATTGTGGTATCAGTTAAAAAAAGGAAATGGATTCATAAATGGTTGACCCGAGAGAGGGGCTCGGTACATCGCGTGCTTCAGCTGCCGTGGGCAGGATATGAAGGTGCTGGAATAAGACTCTATCGAATGATAGAGGTTTTTTCTGCTAGTATTTGGTTATTGTGGCCAGTTGTTGTGATTAGAGACTATCGTCTCGAGTGATTGGGTTGTTTGATACATCATGTGATCTCACCCTGAGTGGCGAGTATAGATGTGGGATTCAAATTTGGTATATGATTTCGGAAAGTGCAATGCGGTTTATGGTTCAGGTAGACTGTGGAAATTCAACTATACTATGTTATCGGACTTATGAAAGATAGGGTGAAGTGGTATCACCCCGAGTATATGCTTGGTGAGGTCATTCAGCTATTGTGTTGAATCTAGTACAACTCTGGGTCCGCTCGAGGATGAGCATTTTCTTAAGTTGGGGAGAATGTGATGAACCGGCCCGTCATCGTGAGAGTTATCACCCCGTTACCCCCATTATCTTCTTGTTTATGTTGTGTTAGAACCTATCGGGTGAGTTAGGAGGGAATTGAATTGAAAATGAAGCAAATAGCATGTTTGAAGGAAGTTTGAATATGGAAAGTCAACCTAGAGTTGACTATCGAGTTAGAGTGCTCGGAATCAGATTCTGATGATTCGACTAGTTTCGGGGGATCATTTATGACTTAGGAAAGCAATCGGAATTGAATTTGGAGGTCCGGTGTAGTTTTAGGCTTGAATTGGCGAAGGTTGAATTTTGGCAAAAACCGGATGGGAGGTGAGATTTTGATCCGGGGGTCGGAATGGAATTCCGACAATTCCTGTAGCTCCGTTAGGTGATTTTGGATGTGCTTGCAAAATTTCAGGTCATTCAGACGTCGTTTGGTCGGGTTTTTGATGGAATGTGTAATTCGGAAGTTTTGAAGAAACTTAGGCTTGAATCCGTGTGGAATTGGTGATTTTGATGTTTAGGATGGTGTTTTTATGATTGGAACAAGTTCGTATCGTGTTTTGGAGTATGATGGTGGTTTTCGTTGGGGTCCCGGGGGCCTCGGGGTGAATCCGGACCATCAACCGGGCATTTTGAACTTGGCAAAATCTGCTGTAAATTGCAGATCACTGTGCAGAAGGCTAAGCCTTCGCGTTCGCGAGGGCAAGGCCCGCGTTCCTGTAGGTTGGGGCACTTTCGTCATCGCGTTCGCGAGGAGGACAGCCGCGATCGCGTAGAAGGAATCTGGGAAGCATCGCGTTCGCGATGGGGTTAGTCGCGATCGCGTGAGAGGAAATAGTGAAATATCGCGTTCGCGTGGGTGGAGGTCGCGTTCGCGTAGAAGGACCTCCGGATGGCTGAAGAAATGTGCATCGCGAACGCGTGGGGGCATGTCGCGTTCACGAAGGGAAGCATCGCGTTCGCGATGGTTTGGGACGCGTTCGCGTACTAGGAAAAGGGAAGGCATCGCGGACGCGTGACACCACGTCGCGTTCGCATAGAGTAAAAGTCTGGAGGCTGGGAAGTTGATCTTCGCGGACGCGTGACTTCACGTCGCATTCGCGATGAAGGACTGGAATAAGGCATCGCGTTCGCGTGAGAGGCGTCGCGAACGCGATGAAGGAATTGGCCAGGCAGTGAGTTTAATTACAGAACAGAACCAGTCGCGGGTTTCATACCCCAAACCACCATTTTTGAGTTCTAGAGAGAGAAACTCACGGGAATTGTTGGGAATTCATCGGGGATTCGTCGGAGGTAAGTTTTGTGGCTTAATTACATCATTTTTACATGAAATCCTTGGTTAAATTTCTGTAAATGGAAGATTAAAGGTGGGTTTGAGCCCTAGGCCTAAATTGAAGAAAAACACTGATTTGAGTGGGCAAATGGAGTCCGATTTTGGTAAATTTTATATGTCTAGACTCGTATCGAGATGAGGATTCCGAATATGTAACTTTTGTAATTTTTCGAGAAGCGTACCGAAAGTCGGGTATTGGCAACTTTCGTGATTTATGATATTTTTCGAGTTCTTTCGATTGGGTGATGTTCCATTAGCCTATTTTGATATATTTGTGCTGATTTTGACTAGTTTTGACGTGCGTGGATGCCGGTTCGAGGAGCTAAGGTGTCGCGGGCATGAGTTTTCGTCGGTTCGAGGTGGGTAATTCTTGTAAATGATGTCGTGAGGGTTAGTAAACCCCGGACTTGCACATCTTAGTGCTGTGTTGAGGTGACTTGCACGCCGGATAACGGGCGTGGGGTAGAGCACCATTGGGGATTGTTACTTGGTCCGTCCCGCATAATAAATAATAATACCTAATTGTTGAAATGAATTGGACTAATTATCATGTTTGGGCTTCGTGCCAATTATTTGAATCCTTCAAGGATTGGTATCACCGTTTTGATAACACTGAGCATATTTTATTCTAAATTTAAGGTTTAAAATGGAATTATTGCTATTCAGCATTTTTATAAGGTTATGAAAAACTTGAACAAGGTCTTAATAACATTTTTTTGCTGTGAGCTAATATGATATTGTTGCCCGTAGGGCTTTCTTGATTATTTGTTAGACTGATTGGGGCCGAGAGCCATATGTTAGGGCATGACATTCATGTGAGCATATGCATACACATGCATGGATCGGACTGCACGCCGCAGTGGTATATGGATCGGGCTGCGCGCCGCAGCAGGTGTGATATTAATATTGTGCTTGGGCTGTAGGAGCCCCTCCGGAGTCTGAACCCCACAGTGAGCACGTGTACCCAAATTGGATCGGGCTATGCGCCGTAGCGGTCATATACATTGCATGGCATACATACATTGGTTTACGTGTACTACGTGGCATAACATTTAGCACTCATACATTACTGGCACACATGCATTAGTTGCCTTATTGACCAGATCTCCTTGTGTAAATTGATAAGGAGTGCTGAGCCCGAGGGGCTGATTTGAGTGCGGACTTGCACTGTTTGAGATTGTTCCAGGTATGGGTATGTTATCATGAAAGAAAGAAGCTAAAATTGAGATTTCTAATCATCTACTCACATATGCTGAAAAGGAATAAAATGATAGTGTTTTGAATTTTAATGATAGTTCTATATTGTGTAGCAAGAGATAGTGCCTTGCGTGGTTTTCTTCCCTTCAGCATTATTTACTTACCACTGAGTCTGGCAGTACTCATTTTACTCCCTGCACCTTGTGTGCAGATCCAGGTACCTCTCAGCAGTGATCCGGTAGCTGTTCGAGGCGACATTTGTAGGACATTCGAGGTAGCTGCAGAGTCCGCAGGACCCGATATTCCTTCTTACTGTCTTTTGATTCTGTATTGCTATTTCTTTCCGCACTTGGTATCTTGTAAACCATTATTACACTTATGTTCATTAGAGGCTCATGACTCTTGACCCTTCGGTCTATGGGTGTTGGTATGTGTTGGGACTTGGTTCCCCGTTTTCGATATATGTATATCACTGTTGTTTCATGTTTTGATATGTTAATTGGGATAAAGCGAGCTCTTAGCTCCGTTATTATTATTGAGTGGTCAGGCTGGCGTAGCAGTGTGCTTGGCGCCATCACGACCGGATTTTCGTGACAGGTTATTTGGACGCGAAAGCGGTACTGCAGAAGCGGTTATGGGAA